>JAKLMI010000250.1:0-19842 GCA_022813495.1 Pasadenomyces melaninifex
AACAGATATCCAGGACCATTTCTTGCAAGTCTAACAGATGCTTGGAGATTTGTGGATGTATACAACAGGAGACCAGATATTACACAGATAGCACTTCACAGAAAGCATGGAGACATTGTCAGGCTGGGACCGAACACCCTTTCATTCTCCGATCCAGCAGCGATCAAAACGATTTACGGTCTGAATAAGGGTTTTGTGAAAGTGAGCATGGCCTCATACTTCGAGTCTCGATGCTGACAAGTTACAGTCTGGCTTTTATCCACCACAACAAGCAGTCTCAGAAGGAAAGCGGTTGCCTTCACTGTTCTCCACAACAGACGAAGCATATCATGCCAACCTGAGGAGATCTGTCAATGGTGCCTTTTCGATGAGTGCTCTGGTCCAGTACGAGCCGAATGTGAATGAAGTGATTGACCTTTTCCTCGAGCAAACGAGACAGATATATGTAGCTTCTGGTAAGGTCTGCGATCTTGCGCTGTGGTTACAGTACTTCGCTTTCGACGTTATTGGACAGATCACATACAGTAAGCACCATGGCTTTGTGGAAAAGAACGAAGACATCGATGGCATGATCGCATATCTTGGCAGATTGTTCAGCTATGTTGCACCTGTAAGTTAACCAGATTGTGAGTATAGGCCACCCTACTAACTATAGCAGATCGGCCAGATGCCTTCACTCGACCTACTCTTTCTCAAAAATCCAATCGTACTGCTACTCGACAAAGCTGGCTTCAAGCCTCTCGCATTCCCAATCACCAAGTTCGCAAAGGCACGAATGTCCGAACGACTAGCAGAAATGCAAAACCAGGTCGAGAAGCTGCCTTCAGGTGCAAGCACACCAGGCCGAGGTGATCTCCTCTCAATGTTTCTGAAAGCACAAGCTCAAAGACCAGAATTCATGACTGATCAAAGAGTTCTCACAATGGCCGTCAGCATGGCGTTTGCAGGCTCAGAAACAACAGCCATCTCACTTGCAGCCGTCTTCTACTACCTCGCCAAGAACCCATCCTGCTACAAAAAGCTACAAACCGAGCTCGACGAAGCAGTCCGCAACGGCAAGATAGGCCAAGGCGAGACCGGCCTCGTCACCTGGACCGAATCTCAAACTCTACCTTATCTCGACGCCGTCATCAAAGAGTCTATGCGAGTCCATCCCGCCGCTGGTCTTCCTCTGGAACGCATCACACCTCCCAGCGGCATTGAGATCTGCGGCAAGCACATACCAGGTGGCACGATCGTCGGTTGTTCAGCTTGGGTCATTCACCGCCATGAACCTACATTTATACCACAAAATAATCCTACAGCTTACGCTATTGATAAGTTCGTGCCTGAGAGATGGCTTGATGCATCGAAAGAGCAGAGGAAAGAGATGGAAGCTATGATGTTCCAGTTTGGTGCTGGGAGTAGGACGTGTATTGGCAAGAATATCAGTTTGCTGGAGATCTATAAGCTTGTGCCTAATTTCTTGCTGAGGTTCAATGTTGAGCTTGATGATCCGGCGAAAGAGTGGAAGTTGCATAATGCTTGGTTTGTGAAGCAGCTGGATTTTAATGTTAGATTTTCGGAAAGACAAGGTGGTAGGGAGCGGAGCGATAGTGGGAAGGTGGTTTACTAGAGTTAGTAGCAAAACGAAAAACATTGCAGTCACGAAAAACCACAGAACCTAGATTGTGAGACAGAGCGTCTAATTCCGTTGATTTCACAAACATGTGTGAATGTGTCCGACTTGCTTTCGCATAGAACCTCAATCCTGACAATATCTGCATCGAAAAAGCGCCTGAAATGCTTGTTAGGTTCCTGCACATTGCCACGAAGACATCCTTGGATCGTTCGTCTCGTGACCACAGGAAATTGGCTCGATGTGTATTGAGGTGGAACGAAGCACTTTCGAACCACAGGGTATAGTAGCGTAGTGTTGTGATTGATCTTCTTAAACAGCAAACCCAGCATTCACCAAGCCTGCCATCTCCGCCCACTCGTGCAGCGTAGCTAGCCTTTACTGCTCACTCTGGAAGTAGTTCAACAACACACTTCTCTCCTGGCTCTCCTCACCCCAGTCCCTAACCACAACGCAAGAGCAGTTGACGACCTTTCGCGCGTTACCCTCTCGATCCAACACACACAGACCAGCCCATTCACCGAGCATCTTGCCATCCGGAACCTTGATGAGTGGGATCTTGTGCTCGGAGCATAGGGCAACGACGAGTTTCTTGTAGGCTTCCTCTTCGCAGGCTTCGTTGAGGACGCACATGTGAGCTTGGCGACGGTCGAGGGCTTTGCTTGCTTCGCGGAGACCCCGGGCGAGACCGTCGTGGACGAGAGCGATTTTGAGGACGCCTAGAGCAAGAATGTTAGATTCTGAGAGAACATGGGAGAAAGGGTGTGTGTGTACCTTTCAGTGCATCAAGGACCGACATGGAACCGCCAGAGGCACCACCAGCATCTGCTGAGACTTCGACCTCATCGGCGGCGGCGACGGGGGAGGTTGGCTCTTCTCCGTCCGACTAGAACATAAATATTAGTATGTTTTCCTCAGATAGTCTTTTTGTCTTCGCGACTCGATGCTTAAGCTTGCGACCAGGTGAATGTATTTTGTCTCGTGCTTCGTGCTCTCGAGTCGCGAAATTGTGAAAGGATGGAGAGGCATACCATCTTTGCAGTTGGCTACTTGTTGCTTTCTTCGTGTAGTCTTCAAAAGGTGTCGGCTATCCTCAAAGAGTACTTTTTACATGGGAATACAAGGTGTAGGAACAAACATGCAAGCAGAGAGATAGCACCAAAAGCGTGGAACCTTGAAAGTTGTGGGAGTCGCCGGCTGCCAAGCATGTTGGCCCGTTTTGTCAGGCAGGTATTACTGACGAATCAGAATTAAGCACATTTGCCGACAGAAAGGTACGTAGATTGCTGCAGAGCACGGACTACAGTATCTTAAGTTCGAAGAAGCAGAAGATTTCGAACGAGCCAGAAAATGAATCTCAAATGTAGCGTATATGTATGGAGTACGCAAGGGCTGTTCATTATGATATAGTCGTGATAGGTCATATACAATAGTGGTCGCCATTCATGGCACCATAGCCTCCTCTTCTGAAAGATATTTAGGCCCTTTGTATAGTGCTGGTATCAGCTACTAAGCGCCTCAATAGCTCACGACATGACATGTTTGCTAAAGAGCTCGACTTCTTGTATTGTGGTTGGGCTGGATTCATGGGCTCCATCTAGGTGCCATTCTCACCAATAGTTTCACTATGCGGTAATATCCCATTCGGCATTTGTGTGATGTGTGGGACGCCAGCCTTTATGCGAGGAGCTAGGATTTCACTGTACGACTTGAGTGAGATCAGTTGTTGAGGCAAGTTGAATTGTAAGTGAGGAAAGCGAGGTACTTGATCGAGAAAGTCTGCCAGCTTGATCCAGAACAGCTCCTGCATAGCCATGAACTTCTCTTGTGCCACAGCTTCAAGCTCATTCGCCTTGTCGACCGACGTAGTCCACAAAGGATTGAAGTCGTAAGATAGCTTGAGCCGTGCAACGCGCCAGAGACAGTGCCGTTGGTGAGGTGTTACTGGTCTTTTGTCAAAAGATGTGAAATTGAGTAAACTCAAATCTTTCGTGGACAATAATCCAGCAACCTGATAATTTGGAAGCCATTCGTCACTGGCAACTTCATTGTCACAGTAGGGGTCGAGCTGTCTTGTCTTAACACAGTATAGAGGTAGGAACTTGCCCAGCCATTGCTTCTCACGAACTGATGAGTTGTTCTCGTCGATCATTTGAGCAGTCCGCGCAAGTACGATGGGCAGTGCATTGATTCGTCTGCGTTCTCTTTCAAGCTGTTCCTGTAATCTTCTAGACTCCATCTCCTGTCTCATTCTTTCTTGTCTCTCCTCTTCTTGACGACGAGCAGCTTCTGCTTCTTCCTGTATGCGCTTCTGTTCAGCTTCTCTCTGCTGCCTTTCTTCTTCAGCCGCCTTCTCTTTCGCAGCTTGCTCTTCTTCTGCTCTACGTCGTTCTTCTTGTCTAGCAGCTTCTTCTGCCGCTGCTTGTTTAGCATCGTCCTCAGCATGCTGATCGTCTAGCTCCTGAGCATCAGGAGGAAGCTCTGCAGGAGGAGGCGAATAGTCACCTTCTGATTCATCTGCTGCATCTGGCAGGACCTCTGGATCGGCTGTCTTCGGCTCGTCGCCTATAGGGACCGGTTCTTGTTTGACGTTATCTTCATCAAGGAGGATATTGATAGAGCTGGCGTCAGACGCCTCTTGCTCAATAGGCATCAGTGCAATGGAATCACCAGTGCTATCTTCCCTTTCTGCCTCTGCAATCGATGTAGGAACGGTCGAAGCTGGATTAGATGAAATACTCGTGCGTGGCTTTGCGTCGTCTGGGCTGCTTTCGAGTACGGTTCGCCTTTTCTTACGCTCCTTGTTGTCGCCGATCAGCTCTGGCGTTGAGCTTACACGACTTCTTTTCAATGCTGATTGAGAACGCTCTTCCTCTTTGACGATGACCATGTCAGTATCCTCGTTGTCTGAAGAAGTACTAACAGTATGTCGATTACGATGTTCTTTGCCTGTCACGAGTCGCCTTCGCTTCTGGGATGGCTCGCTGTCCAGTGTGGGTACAGGCGGTAAGTCACTTTGACTTCTTCTTGTCCGATGTGTCTTTCGAGAGGCAGCCACGGTCTGATCAGCATCCGAGGCAATTGCGGTCGCAGAATCCGCATCGCCATTCGGTCGCTGCTTCTCAGGATCGCTAATCTTTCGTTGTGCGTTAGGTGATGTTTCCAGTGCCTTCAAAGGCAGAGAACGATGAGTCTGGGTTGGGCTCGCCATCTGGCGTTTCGTATCAACCACAGAGGAAGAGCTGCGTCTCGGCCTTGTCCTGTCTAGATCTCTGGTCTTTTTAGGCGAGCTTGACTTCTTCGTCTTGTAGCCCTCAAATGCATCCTTAAGCACTTTGTACTCTTCTTCCCACCGATCGCCACGTCTTTCTGCCGCTATTTCGTAGTAGGTCTTTTCCTTGTATTTTTTGCACGGATTGAACCCTGATTGGTTTGCAAGCAACTTCACCACGTCTGGATGACCTCGTCCAATAGCTGCAAGGATAGGTGTGTTATACCCAGGTATAGCTTTGGAGCTACGCACTGGTTCAGGATCAATGTTGGGATTCCCCATCGCGATCAGAAGCTGTAAAACTTCTTCGTGTCCGGCTTTTGCAGCAGCAATCAGCGCTTCGGTGTCAGCCCTCTCGAGTATACTCAGAATGCTCGCAACTCCCTGCACATCGCCCTTGCCTGCTAATCTGGCTAGATTTTCTGGCGTGTTAGCTTGCCAGAGAAGATCGTTCCTTGTTGACTCGCTCCTGCCGGTCCTCCGCCTCGAGTTCAGATGTGCTGGTGGACTGCGCGGTCCGCTGCCAACAGGCGGTGAGTCTCGTGGGCTCGCTGCCGAAGCCGCTCTGGATGGGCCTTCTCTTGTATAGAAATCGTACGACTCAATGCCAGGCGTCTTCTTGGCATCTTTGCCTTTCGCCTCTGCCAAAAGTCCACGAATCACATCGTATTCCTCATCGTCAGGATGCACAAGCTCGGATGGTTCATCGCCCTTAGCATTGCCCATTCGTGGATTTGCACCATACTTCAACAAAAGCTTGATGACTTCAATGTGCCCATTTTCTACCGCGTCGATTAGAGGCGTATCTTTATCGACATTCCGCATGTTGACTTCGGCACCTTTTGATAGCAAAAACTCGACGATTTCTTCAAAGCCTTCCAGTGCGGCGATCTGCAGGGGAGTGTTACCTGCGTTGTCTCCCACATTCAGGTCTTCCGGACGATCCACTAGGCGAGCTCTTGCAGCTTCAAGATCGTTGTTTGCGCAAGCCCGGGCAAGATATGTTCTGCCATTCTTGTCCTTCCACTTTCGAGGTCCAACCTTTGCAGGTGTATCCTGGTCATTTGATGCGAATTTGTGAAACTGTGGGCGGGGACGTCCAGTCCGTGGTTCTGACTCTCCAGATGAATTCGAAGTGCGGTCTGCGCTTTGATTGCGCCTAGTATGCAGCATTGGAGGTCTTCCTCGTTTCTTCTTTTCGAATTCTCCAGTAATCAGTTGAGTAGATGCACCACGTCTATGTTCTCTGCGTGCTGCTCTCTCAGGCGAAGATGGTTCGTCTTCTGAAGATGGTCGAGGATAGGTCGCAGATCGTGTTTCTCTACGCTCGAGCGTATCCGCGCTGCTGCGCTTGCTTCTCTTATGCGATTGAGGTGGTACAATCTCCGATGGTCGCCGTCTGCGCTTCTTTGGCAGATCTATTGACTTTTCGGTATCACTCTTGTCATGCTGCTTAGGAGATGATCGTATATCTGATGCATCGCTATTGTCAGAATCCAAATCAGATTGCGGATGTACCACAGGCGAAGATAGGGGTGAACTGTGATGACTCGTGGGTCGCGATAGCCGTGAAGGAGAGTCGCGACTGCCATTCTCATTCGAGCGTTTGCGCTTGCGAATTGCATTTTCCTTATCAGACATATTCACGATTATCGAACCAGCATCGGAGCCAGTCAGTTTTATTTGCTGCACTGTGTTCGCGCTCTCTGCAACACTACCTCTTTTCTTTTCTGGTGATTGAATCAACGTTTCGGCCTCAGAATCACCTTCTGCATCGACATCATCTCCAGGAGCCTCAACCGTAACCTCAGGCACGTCTTTCGATTCACGAACTCCATTTTCGATTGGATCTAATACTGCTTTTTCACCGTTTACCTCAATTTCCTCCTTTTTTGTACCCGTCTCCGTGGCAGAGACATCCTCAATTTCGCGTTTGGGGTCTTTCTGCTCACTCTCATTCATCGCATTACCTCATCTGTTCATGTTTGTTCGCAGTCGACTATCACAACACTTTCGAGGCAGTTTAAGCTGGAAATCCGTCGACAATGGCTTATCTGGTGGGCTGATTATGTATACTTTCGTCACGATTTCGTCAGAAAACAGGCAGAATGAGTCCAGCTCAGTATAGTCTTTGTCGCAAGAGTGCTGTATATATGTTCACTGAAACCGAAAACAATGGACGCTCAAAGTTGTGCTGCTCGGTTTGCGAAGGAAGAAACACGGTACAGAATGTACAGGCTTCAATCTGAAGAAGGAGCCAAATAGCGAAGAGAGCCTGCACCAGCAGGAGCTTAACGGCAGGAGTTCCACGCCTCATTCGAGCAGCCTATTGGGTCAGTCTCTAGGCTCCGTACTAATCTGGTGGGGGCGCAACTGACCATGTTTAGGCCTTTCTGCGGGTGTTACACCACTATAGTTGCGGCAAGTTTTTGAGAATTACCCGTGTCGCGCCTTCTTTCTCTGTTCCGGCAAAGTTGCCTCGGGAAATGGTGCGTACATTGAACTTTCACAGCTTGTTTCTCTCAAGACTCCTTCATCATGCGATGGCATTCGTAAGGCAATTCGATGTCAGTGATGATGTGGCCTTGTGGTCTGTACGCTCGTTTTACATCTTCGCTATCTATGCCATCATTATTGTGCGCTTCATACCTGATCTGAAAGTTCGCTTTCTTGACTATGGTGCAAGATCTTCAGTTTCAGGACGGGAGGCGTTGAAGTACGAAAGTGCTCTACCCAGATGGTTTCGCGTACAATTTGACCCTGTTCTCGACTGGCTGACCGATCAAACGGTGCCACATGACTATTTCGCCCACTTCTATCTAATCTGTAACATTTGTTCATCGTACTGGATGTTTCAACACGCTTCAGTGCTCGAGGCCATGTTCGTTGATCCTCATCACTCGCAGGTCATCGCGTCTTGGGAAGGTCGTACATTCATCGCCATGTTATTGCTATACCTGCAAAGCCTCCGGAGACTATATGAATGTATGTTCGTGGCCAAATCGAGCCAGTCGAGGATGTGGGTTGGCCATTATGCAATAGGGATCGCTTTCTATCTAGTCACAAACATTGCGATCTGGGTTGAGCCGAGTGAGTGACCAGGTAAGTAGAACGAACTTATAGTGCTCATCGATTACAGGCATTACACACACTCAAGCCAAGGCTGACACGACTTTCATAATGGTCAACTTAGTACGAATCGTGGTATGCGTGGCTGCCTTCCTGTACTGCTCACAACAACAATACCTGGTACACAGCTATCTTGCGAGACTGAAGGAGTACAAGGTACCAGATCATCCAATCTTCACGAGCACCAACCTCATTTGTCCTCACTATACTTTCGAGATTTGCATTTATCTGGCTTTAACAATTCTGACGGCACCTGACGAGCGCATATTGAATATTACGATGCTATGTGCCACTGCATTTGTTGCGGTCAATCTTGGCGTCACCGCTGACTTGACGAAGACCTGGCAGCTGAAGCGTTTTCCGAAGCAAAAAGTGGCTATACTAGGGCGCAACAGAATGTTCAGCTTTTGGTGAGCGCCAAGACTTGGCAGCCTGCTTTTGTTGGCTATCTTACATGGCATGCAATTCAGCTCGAGATATGTTGGTGAGGCTGGCTTTCGACCACTCTCGCCCAATGCAGCTTGATTCTAGTCGCATATGGCTTTCAATGCAGAGCTCAGCTTGGCTTCCTCTGAAGTTTGTTAGATATAGTGCTTGTGCCCTGACCCTTGACCGAACAAAGACTACGACATCAAATTTGGGAGGCGAATCGTGAAGACAACAGCGAATATGTCGAATGTACTGTGAATATCGACGACAAGTCGTACATACTCAACCAACACTCATATTCTAGAATCAAGTACTTGATCGGATTCAATTGTTCGACGATGATTTCGATCGATCAAAATTCCAACAATTACTGGAAATGGACGACGATCCGGTGGAAAGGAAATTCTCACGAACTCTTGTGCTTGACTTCGCTTGCAAATTAGATTTCTACAATCACGAGATTCAGGTGAACTGTAAGTCTATATTCGCGGTCTTATTCACTTTCGATGACCTTTTCCAGGGACAAGGGCACTGGTTGCAACTTCAGCCCAGTCGAGGGATTAGCAATCGAGATAGGACAGCAAGCATCTGGAGTTGGTTTGCTATGCTCAAAGCTTACTAGCGACATACGTGCTTATGCTTCTGGCACGACCATTGAAAAGGTAGAGCATAATTCGGGTTCAGGCCACCGGACTTGGCAGTACGACCCGCAAAGTTGGAGAAGCGATGAAGATTGAAGACATTTGTGTAGACGAAATTGGCTAACGTTTATGCAACACTGCCAGGAAGCAATACGAGCCTTTGAAAAGGCCTACCAATTCTAGAAAGCCGTCAACACAGCGCTACGTTGTCAAAATTTGCTTGTTGCCTCAGCATGTACAGCGACATCCTCCATACTCAGCTTGTCTTCCGCCGCTTCTCTCCTGATGCCTTCAACTTGTTCTTGTCGTTCCTGCCTCCTTTGCAATAGGTAAGTCGCGATAGTGACGATTAGCAAGAACAGACCCATTGCGATCATTGCCCAATTTCCCTCAAACCAGTCAGGACCCTGAGTTACATTATAGAAGAGAATACTCCAGAACATGTACACCGCAATTGAGAACATATTCATGCTCGCAATGATCACAGAGCGCTTCGCGTCATCCTTACGAATCAAGTCATTCGCCCACGCAAACATGACAGTCTGACCAGAATACTGAAAGCCATTCATGATCAATGCCGCAAACTTGGCAGCTCGAGTCGGTGGTCGAAGCATCAGTGCACCAGAAATGATCGCTGTGAAAGACAGCAATATACCGACGTGCCACCTGTTTCTCCTGGGATTATAATCAGAGTACCATCCCAAAATCAAGGTTGCGACGATTCCCATTCCCGAAACACTCGTCGGAATGTAGTTGACTTGCGAGATAGGATAATCTTTCGTCGACCTCAGCCAAAGCTGCATGATAGCGTTACTCGAGTACATTTCAGTGTTACTATTCGCAAGCCAAAGCAAAACAAAAGCCCAGAAGTGCCACGATCCAATCACACGACGGATCAACGACCATCCAAGCACGCCGCGCTCCTTGTTGACTTCCGGCAGACGTTCAATTGCAAGTGACCTTTCCTCTGGCTTCAGGTACTTCGCCGAAGTCGACATAGGCGTATCAGGAAACAGCAGAAACCCGTAAATCGCAATTGGAAAAGTGATCAGGAAATCGATGATGAAAAGCCACCTGAACCCAGCGAACCCAGCACTTCCATCCAAAGTCTGCTGAATGGCGCCTTGCATGAGCCCACTGAACAGTGTGCCAGCTAGTCCTGAACTCGTAAAAATGGCAGTCCGCTTCCCGATTTCGCTAGGCTTATACCACGACCCCAAGATCCACTGAACACCAACAAAGCACGAAGCTTCGAAGAACGCCTGAAAGAACCGGATGACCATGATCTGCGTTGGGTTCGTGGCAAACGCCGTGCCGAGCGTGAAGCAGCCCCAGATTAGACATGTTGTGGGAAGCCAGATTCGCGGTCGGACTTTTTGGAGGATCAGGTTGTTGGGTATTTGACCTAGTAGGTAGCCGCCGTAGAAGATTGTGTTGATTTGGTTGAGTTGTGTGCCTTTGAAGTTCAGGGCTTCGCGCATGCCGCTTACGTAGGCATTGTTTAGATTGGCTCTATCGAGATAATTGCACCAGTACATGAGGCAGACGTAGGTCAGAATGAAGAAGTCGATCTTGAGGAGTAGTCGTCTTTCTGCTTTGGTGTCTGGTCGGACGCCCCAAATGACCTCGCGAAGCTTGCCTGCTGCACCCATGACGGCGACCTCGAACAAGAGGATGCTTGACAGAATTGAATGAGTTGCAATAGAACTTGGGAAATAGGTCTAGAGGTATATGCTCAAGGTCGAAGTCGTCCCTCATAAGCGGTATGATACGTAAGTGGATGTCGGATCTGCAAGCCAAGAACTAAAGTCCCCACCTTTTAACTCAATGAGGACAAATAGACCTCGGCCACGGCGGTGATGTGCGATTTCTGGTTGTAGATAGCCATGAGTCATGGCTTCATTCAGTACTTGAGAAGATAGTGCTTATGCTGATTCCCGACGTTCGTTCTAAGGCTTGAGTGAGTCTGGAAGCTACCACAGCTATAGTCTCTGGCACGTATACTCAGGACTCACTTGAAAATGATGCAACTACCTGCTCAGGTCTTAGCTTAATCAGCAATGCCCAAAGCACACACAACACAGCACTTCCCAACGCCATCATCGCACCACTCCAGATCTGTATAGGTAGGAAATTGATACCAGCACTTGCTTCACTAGCTCCCAAAGAAGCTAATGCACCAGCAATGGGAGCTCCGATAAGGAATGCTACGCCAGAAGCAGTAAATCCCATTCCCAACCACGTACCATATTTCTGAGGATCAGAGCAGATCCTAGGAAATACAGTAGCAGGTAGTGTACCAAGTCCAGCAGAGAAGAGACCATATAAGCTGCAGAATACAAAGAATCCAGCTTCACTATCTGACACGCCGATCCAGCTAAAGCACAATATTGCACTTGCGATACCGCTTCCAATCCAAGCTGGCATTGACCCTATCCGTTGTGCTATGAGGACACAGCTCACGCGACCGATAATACTGGTTGCTGAGCTAATTGCAAGTGCCCAGAAACTGAGCTGACGTGACATACCAAGGACGATCTGACCGTAGGAAGGCATGTAGAAAAATGGGACCAAATAGCCGATGAAGATGAACAGCGTTGAGGTGGCGTATGCGAGGAAGGGCGGGTCTCGGAAGGCTGCAGTGTCGAGTAGCTTGCGTGCAGTGCTCGATTTGGCTTTTGGTGGACTGCTAAAGACAAGCGTAGGGATTGCTATTGAGAAAATGCCTAGAGCTATGAATGCAAGCACTCTTACAGCCCATGCAAAACCTAGCCGAGGAAGTAAAGATTGGAAAGCTGCCACATAGACGACACCGCCTGTTCGAGTTAGCAGACACAACGAAGATCAGGAAAGAAGCATACCAAGACCGATTCCGCACGTGACGATACCAAGTGCTAGAGCTCTTCTTTCCTTGAAACTGCCACTGACTTGCGCCAGAGCAGGTATGTAGAGCAGCCCACTGCCAAGACCAACAGCTAGACCTTGACTCAGGAATATTTGGTAGTACTGAGTAGATAAGCTTAACGTGAAGAGTCCTATCAAGATCAGTACGCTCCCTGTGATCATCATGAGCTTGTTGAATCCGCGATCGAATAGTGGACCAGCCAGAACTCCTACGATAACCAGAAGTGCTGACCCGATCGTTCCGATCCACGAGATAGAGGACGTCGACTCGCCAGGTATATACGATAATTCATAGAAAGACTGGAATACACCGAATATAAAGGTGAAGCCCCAGATATTGACGAAAATTAGGAAACTGCCGGCTACGGATAGCCATGCTCGTGAGCCGCCATCTTTTGCCTGAGGAACATCGAGTGATGCTCGTTCCACGTCGGCTGTTGCAGCGTGGAAGGCTGGTTGCTGAAGCTCAACGGCATCATTGTGCTTCTGAGACCGCTGAAGATGCATGCCTCTAAGTCGAGTCAATTTCCGAGGCTCAAATCGGAGACCGTAGAACATTGCATTTTTCCATGATGGAATGCTTGTGGCAACACAGATTAGAAGAAGGTAAGATCCCAAAAGGGCGATCATGTCCTAAGAAGACGGGGAACCTAAAACCGGGGTAAGAGTGGAACACTGCTATACTAGTCGCAGAAGAGGACATATCCGTCGTAGCTCGCACGAACGAGCCAGATACGCGACGATATTTGCAGAACATCAAGCCTATTCTCATCCGCTTGACGAACGGTCTTCATTGACAGTGCTTTAGCACAAGCATCATGTTTTAGAGGCAGAAGTCATGCATCAAAGGAGATCGGAAGAGCCAACTAGTCTCTTCTTGGTTAGCGCATGTGTAAGTAGGCAGCTCAGCCGAAAGATGCATTCTTGTGCAATATTGGCCCTGACTACATTCATGTTCTCGAAACGTCGTATTGCTCAACAAGCGATTATAGGCACGGTATCACATTCAATTTCTCTCCGCGTCAGATGTGTTCAATATGCCGGGGTCTATGTCCGAGACAGCAAGTCACTAGGTTGCAGCAATGCCCCCGATGAATGATATGTCTCTGAGCCTGATGATTGGGACTGCTTGCGAAGTTCAGAAACAGAAAACTTCGACTAGACAATGGTTTACAGCACACTCATGTACGTACGGAGGGCCTTGTTATGCTTATAGCTTCGGAAAACAATAGTTTCCCTAATGCGGCTTATTATGAGAATATTTGGCGAAGTCTTTGTTCGATACTAATGATGTATCGAAACAAGAGCGCAGCCGCTGGATCGACCACACTGTTGCAACCCTTGTCGACTTCACCAAATATCTCGACTTCACCGATTTTGCCAGATTTTACTAACCATGCTACTTGTGCTCCCCTTCCTAGCTACGACAGCTATGGCAGCCTTTGGCGACGTTCCTAATCCGCAGCTCGAGGTATCTTTTCGACTGGCTCCAGGTCCGCAGTATTCTCGCCATATCATGAATTATGCCCAATGTGTGAAAATGAAAGACCTAGGACTGGGAGGCGAATTCGACCTCAAGACCAGCGTTATCAGCGTAAGTAAATCTTCACTTGATATTGAACATTGCTGAGGGTGAAGGAAAGCTCACTTTGGGCACCACCTGCGTCTTCTTCGATATAGAAGAGTGCAAATATGATGACCAAAGCTTCTGGGGACCTTTTGGTTCCCACGGGGCACAAGGACTCACATTACTAAAGGGAAAAGGCACTGGGAAACTTCAAGCGTTACAGTGCTTTGGTTGACACGCGAGATTATGAAAATTATTGTTAAACGATAATAGCAAACTTGGAATCTGTGCGGGCGATTCTAGAGGCTATTGCGACGCGTGGATAGCAGTGTTGTGACAAGACTAGCTATTGAGCATCGTGATGGTAGACCAGAGTGATTCGAGATAGGGTCGGCTCATCGTGAAGGCTGATAGACAGGGGAGCATAAAATCAGTGGCATCGAGTCTGCACCTACTAACCCCGAAATACAGCTTGAGTCCAGTTACAAATTGAGATGTCTCGTGTTGGCGCAATGACGCTCGAGATTACTGGTGGACTCATGTTTCCGAAACAAACAATGAAGTTACCGCTTCCGCTTCTGGTTTCACAAGAACGAACAATATCAAGCGAGGTCTTTGTCCAATATTGCTTATGTACTGGTCCATCGTGTATTTGCCGGCTCGGCCACACAACCGTACAACTCTTCTCCATCTCCATGATAATGCTCTCAGCGCTGCTTTTCCTAGCTGCAACGTGCTCGCCAGTTCTGGCAGCCTTTGGCGACACTCCGGATCCTCGTCCTTCATTAACTCTTCGATTAGATCCCAGTCAACAGTACTCTAGTCACCAAGTACGATATGGCGCGTGTGTGGGTATGGCATCTTTTGGACTACCAGGTGATTTCGTGCTCAACAGCGGGCAAATTAGCGTAAGTGGATGACAAACTCTTCTTGGACATTGCTAACGATGAAATCAAGACCGTCCTAGGTACAACCTGTATATTCTTCAAGAAAGAGAGCTGCTCTTTTGACGACACCTGGTGGGGACCAGTAGGGTCAAAAGATCAAGACCACGTTTTAGGCAGTGACAAAACCATCAAGGTCAAAGCGGTCAAGTGCTGGGGTTAGATAGTACGGCAGATACCTATGACGATCGACACAACTGAAGCATGGATTTAGCAGATTTGGTAACTTCGATTTGTAGCTTATAATCGCTAACGATTTCGGATAATTTGTAGTGCACTTGATACATGAAGCAGCGTTGGTCTCAATCGTTCTGTTAGATTTGTCATTGATCAGGCAGCATCACCAAAAGCTGTGCCTCAAAAGAAGTCGGGAAGACCACGTGGGCCAATTTCTTGCCGAACCTTCAAAGCAGCCGCGGACGTGCCCTCCTTAATTTGTCTGATCCAATCTTCAGGATCGAAATCTGTGCCAATTGGGTTATCAGCAAAATGTTTGGAACGCATGAATTCAGTCGCAGCAATTGGGTCGTCGAAGTTGTCAACCTGCGTTTCAAGCATATTGCCATCAGGATCGCGATAGTAGACAGAAGTCGTGGGCCCGTGGTTGACCGGCCACAATGGTAATATGCCTTTCTGTTTGCGTTGACGGTAAGCCAGTAACAGCGTCGAGAGCGAGTCAAACGTGAAAGCGATATGCTCGAGTCCACAAGAGGTTTTCTGCTTCGGCAAAGTGCCAGGTATACCCAGGATGGCGATACGATGGTGTTCTTCGTCATACGAGATGAAGGCGAGCATTTCATTCTCATAGATGACTTGACCGCCAAGGAAGGTCTTGTAAAAATCGACCATTTCTGAAAAGTTACCAGTCCTGAGCACAACATGCGCCAGTTTGGTAGGACTGACAACATGGTCGCTGACTGCATCGAAGTCTGTTCCCATATTGACTGAGATTTTGCCCACAAGCCAGGTAAGGCAGGTCTTCTGGATGTGATTGACTGGCGAACTCAGAAGTGTGTCAAAACTTGTGGCTGCGCATGTGCTGGAAGATTGCTTTAATATAGCTGCCCGTTGACCTTATTGAAAATGTGTGCCAGGTAATTTCAGGCGAGCAGGACTTGCACGTTCGGTATATAGCCAGATTGGGTCGGGACCTGAACCATACTGCACGAAGGTTTCAGGTACGTGTTCATCTCCGCATGTCACGACTTTGCATGTCTACCTACCGGACTGGTATGACACGGGGACAAGGCTGGGCTGGCAACTAGATCACATCATGAGCAGACTCAGACGTGTCGAGGTCAGCACACTCTGGAATGATGAATCGCTTGTTTGACGCGCAGGTGCAAGATAGGACATTAGAGGCGCTAGACCTTTTTAGTGAATAGCTCGCCTTAGTCGCCGAATAGTACCTCCAGAGTGAAAGCTGCACGACCTCCGACCTAAAAGGTTCGGGGTATTAGAGCTCCTCATTTCCCCGACCACGCTTTTCAGGCTCTTCTTTCTTACGACGAGTAGTTTCTATGGGATGTGTAGCATACATCTCTCATATAGTACTCAGAACTGGTCCACAGTCTTTTGGAGCTCGCTTTCCAGCGATCATGCTAGAACTGATACAATGTACTCATTGTTAAGTAACAAAATGCGAAGAAGTTGTCTTGGTGGCAGAAGCGAGATTTGTTCTCTTGTTTTGGTAGTGTGAAGTCGCGTCGATGGCTACAGCCTAGATCGTACAAGATGCAAGGCAGTGTCAAGCCAGATTCACGAGCTGGAGCTCGAATGTCGAAATATAGGATGCGCTTGAGACGTGAAATTGCTTGCGACCATTGCAAGGCAAAGAAAATCAGATGTGATGCTGCACATATCGACTTGACCACGCCGTGACTGACTTTACTTCAAAGGCAATCGAATAGACCCTGACGCTTGTGCCAATTGTCTGGATCGTCGGATAAGCTGTACCACGAGTAAGGAGTTGCCTAGGAGCAGAAAGGGTCGGGACACTACCGTTACATCTACAGCATCCAACATACGTCTAACGCCACAGGATGAGGCCCGTAGGGTAACCGTCCCAGATGTACCTACAACGCATGAGTCTTTCGCGGTTGCCCCCACGGTATCCGAGCATGCAGAAGGTATCTCGAAAACAGACGCGAATATATTGCACGATTCTAGCATACGTTCGAAGTCGGCAAAAGATGCGTTTCGTTATTATTCACCACAGGCACATAGTAATTACGCTGACCGTCTGAGAGGCTACACACCTTCGACGCGTGTAGAAGATGAAAGCCACCTGCCCACGCAAACGCATATCCAAAAGCCTTTGCAACTGACAAGCACTGCGCCACAGCAGACAGCCATCTCCTGCTACGATCCTGGCGGCGTCCAAGAAACGGCTGGAACTACAGATATCACACTCATTGACCCAGGCAACTCGTTAGAGCGAGTTGAGTCTTACGAAGACGACGGCATATCATCAGAAGAGTCGGTACGTGCGTCAATTCATGTCTGGTTAGTAAATCGCTTTCTAACTTCTCTAGACAAATTGGGAATATCATGGTAATGCTTTTGTCTATCCACTGCCCACAAGCTGACGAAAGCTTACTGATAGGTCCTCGGTCGTGTCTCTCGCTCTGTTCGAAGTCTGGAATCGACTGGGTCGAAAACAAAATCGGCAACGGGAACTTTCATGGCTTGGCACGAACCTTCACGGCTGATATTACTCGAAGACTGAAGCTATCGAACGATCTTTCAACGACGCGCGCTCCAGATCCAGACCGTGAGGATGCTTGGAGGTTTACGTCGGGTGTGTTCATGGATACATATCTTATTTGTAATTAGTTGCTGACAGCGCTCACCCAGCCTACTTCCAGCACGCCTTGGACGCCAGCATGGGCGTTGTGCATCAGACCACGTTCGAAAGCCAATTAGCCGCGTATCTCAGCGGAACGACCACCGACTTCGAGATAGCGTGGCACGCGCTCCGCAATGCCATATACGCAACAGGGTGTAGGATCCATCTTTCAGAAACTCGGTCTGTGCATGAAGCCAATCGTGTAGCATGGACATACTTCGAGAATGCGCTCGCCTTACACACGCAAATTCTTCTGTTCAAGACATCTTTGGTTGGGGTGCAGGCGCTTACAGTAATGGTCAGGCTAATTTCTAGTCGCTTCTCTAGCTCAGCTCACCGATGACAGGCTTATTACTCACAGCACTTCGGAACCCCTTGTCTTGAATACATGCTATGCAATAATGCTCTAGCACTTGCCTTGTCAAAAGGGTTGCATCGCAAACCCCCACCAAGCTGGAATTTGACGATAAGCGAACGGGTAGTTCGCAATTGCTTGTTCTGGGCGCTTTACTGCCTCGAAAAGCAGATAGAGAAGCAATCAGGCAGACCATCAGTAAGCTTGCACATATTACACAGAAGACGCGCTTTCAACTTACAGCTTCGGATAGACGATCAACGATGATGAGGTAACGTGCGAACTTCCGGAGACATTGTCGCGAAGCGGGTCATTCAACCTGGCTTATCTGACGGCTCTGGTGAGACTGGCTCGTTTCGCGTCCGTCGTGACCCGTCGGTTATCAAGTGTTCAAGTGCTGCGAATCGGCGCCTACGCACTAGTGGAAATAGTCGCGCAACTCGACGAGCAATTGAATGATCTGAAATTGGAACTGGAACCCATCATCCTTCTCGGCAAGCCTCTCAATCCGGACCGCCTCAAGCCAGGAATCAATCATCAGCAGGCTGTCTACCTCCACTGTTTCTACAACACGACCCTCTTAGACATCCACAATACACTGATCTATCCATGGAGTAAGACTCTGCTGGGCCTTACACCGCATCGGCTCTTGCGTGTACAGGTCGAGAAATCGATAGAGGCAGTCATGAGAACATGCCACACTACAATACTGACACTCCAATATGTCCATATCGATGCAGCCACTCCTGTGCTGTAAGTGTGGTGCTTGATGAATCCTTCAGGTCAGAACATTGTGCTGATTGTTTGCGTAGGCTTAGCTTCATTACGCCCATCTACGTACTCACTGACCTTTTCATTTGCGTCCTGCAGAACCCTTTGCACGACCGTGTCACGCTGGCATTGTCTCTCATGGAGCTCGGTGCTGCTTTCTTCACTCGTCTGCACATTGCTTCGGATTGGGAGGTTCCTATGCAATTTGCGAAAGAATTGACAACTCTGGCACGAGAAACTGTCCAGAAGGCTGAGAGCACTTCTTCGACGTTTGTACTCGATATTGCAGATGCTACAGAATCTGCTGAGCATGATGCTAGCCGGGTAGAGGACTCATGCCATCACGACGCATCCTTTTCTTTTCCTACTCAATCCACGGTATGTTCATCTTATAACACAAGTCCGCTGGAATACTAAACGTTGTCAAGGCAGACAGAATTAATCGAGAAGAGCTCGACTTTGAGCAATGGAGTACATTGATCCCTACTGACTTTGACCTTGATGGATTGGATTTTCATTAGTACTACTCGTATCGAACACGCCCGCTATGAATAGGAGACTTTCCTAGGGATCCGTGGGGTTGTGGTGTCGTCGAAGACGCTCAGCATATGATCGTGATGTACAGAACTCCAATCAAGCAGAATAAACAGACCTTTACTGCGCCTGTACTCTACGATACGTAGACTGCCCAATCTTAATCACGTGCTGCGCTTACCTAATTCTCCGATCGCACCTGCTCAAAGTGGTGGCTAAGCAAGGCAAATCTCCGCATGGTGACGCAGCTCATCGGTGGCTGGTGAGCTGTCCTTCATCAAACAAGTTTCAAGATGTCACAAGCTCGATCGCATAGCAGCCGGACTATCTGCTGGCATCTTCCTTGTATCTTGAGCCTGCGAATGCATGGTACATTGCCAGCAAATTTTGAAGTTGTAAATTGATTTGAATATTACGAACACTCTGTGGACTGCGACAACTTTTATCGCAAGACGCATCTCCAGCAGCAGCTATGGAGGCAGCCCTCAGCTCGCCGTTCGCGATTGAGAAGCTGCTCAATCGCTTGAAGCAGAGCATTTTCTCTGCAAGAGAGTTCTCAGGTTTCCTCAAAGAACGAAGCGCGATCGAAGACAGACATGCTCAAGGCTACAAGAAACTCCTTCGTCATGCGACGGAATCGATACGCAAGCCCGAGGCAAGACAGGGCTCGTATGCCAAAAACTTCGCTGAATCGCTGCAAATCCACGATCGCATGGCTGAGAACACCTTGCAGCTATCCGCAGCTTTGACGTTAATGGCTGACGAGGTCCGAGACATGGCTGAGAATGCGGAGCGAGGGCGCAAGCAGTGGAAGCATGCGACAATTGACGC
>JAKLMI010000251.1:0-19678 GCA_022813495.1 Pasadenomyces melaninifex
TTCGGCGCACGTAGCACACCACAGGCATTGGCGATGTCATCCGCACAGATTCAAGCGGAGACTATCCTGCCTCTACAGACTCTGCTTCACTCACTGGTCGTGGCAGCTGTCAAGATTGGAATCTCGAACCAAGTGTGGTAGGTGATCATCCGGAGGCTCAAACGGCTGAAGCGAGAGAACTGCGATCTTTGAAGCATGCGATTCAGAAGCATTGTAAGTGCAGATCATGCTAAGGTTGACATATGCTAACAAGCATTGTCACAGTGGATCCTCGAGCCATCAGAACTATTGTCGATGCTACAGGCAATGATGTTGTGCTTAATCTCGAGATGGGCATTGATACGCAAGCGGCCATCTTTGCAGATAGGCTCTACGTGGCATTGGCTCCTTTCTTTCAGTCCAGCAATTTGAGGCAGTACTCTTTTATCCCTAATCATGCCTACTTCAAACCTCTAGATGACAACGAGCGTGATTACGACATTCAGTCACAGAGGCTACGTGCTCTTAACCGTTCGACAATACTCGTGCAGCACGTCATGGATTCGAAGAACTTCCTGGGTCGACCAAGTGCAACGAGCACCTGTGCGAAATCTTCAAGTTCGCTCTGAATCTTCGCCACAAATGGCACAAGAACCACGATGCGATATGGTTCTTTGATTTTCCGCCCTTCACGGCAAAGGTTCTGGCAAGATACATCAACGAAGACTACCTACGCACGACGAACGAGAACAGTGTGCCTGATTTGGCACAGGATACCGATAGCGCCAGCTTTACCACTCGGCGATAGTGCTGAATCATCGGGTCTGGGTATGCACAATGTTCGGAGTTGGTGCCAAATATCGAACAGACACTGACAGAAAGACGTCGGCATGGACATACTATAGCCGACCCGCCACTTTCAATTTAGACTGAAACACAGAGCAATGCAGACATAACAAGGGAGAAGGACAGGATAGCACATTGAAGACATTGTTACTCGATAAAGGGTAATATATCCATCCCAAGCAGAAAAACCTCAAATCATCAGATCGTCAAGATTCCTCCATCGTAGACCAGACATGCAGGTCTACAGCTCTTCGCCTTGCGCCCACGCTTCCAATCCTTCCAATTCCAAAAGTCCCTGAACATCCATCTGGTATTCGCGATCAACAACATGATCATTCAGGAAATTCAAACCCTCCATCGCTCGACCACCACATGCCTTCCCCAGCGTCAAAAATGCAAAATGACCACCAATCACTGGCCGAGCGAAGAAATTCGGTCCAGGAAAGCCACCACTGCCCTCTGTATCGTGCAGATCAGTCAGTGGACGATCAGTGCTGGTCTCGTTGACCCAACGTGCAACGCGCTCCAGAATATCTGCTCGAACACGCGGCGCAGCTACAGCCATGGCAAAGAATTCCCAGTCTGTCTTAGTATATAAATGACGCGAGTCAAGTGGCAGCCCATACTTCTGGCGAACAGCATAATACCAGTCTGATTGCATCTGGTAAATGTGTCTTGGGACGAAGCCGTAGTGCTTGCTTGGCTCTTTGATTGGTTTCCGGCCACCGTTGATGGTCATTGCAGACTCGTCACTGTCAAGATGGAAGCACAGCAGGCTGTCCGCGTAAAGGTTGTAGGTAGTTGTCCATGAGCCGTACCAGTTGTAAGCTAATTTCGCATGGGTCTTGTCTCGCGAAATTCCAAATTCCTCCCACTTCTCAATGTAAACTCGAGAGGTATTGTCGTAAGTCCTAACATCACTATTGTAGCCAGCTATTTCTGCCAGACCTGACATGGCTTTGATGCCAATTATGCCCTTCAAAGCCAAATTAGTCTGCAATGCGAGCCAGCCCGCGAAGTCGTCCGTAGAAAGCTGATTCTCCGGCTCAAGACTATAGTCGATTAAGTATTGTGTCCACTGCTTCCATAGCCTGTAGCTCCTCTGCACCCACTTCTTAGCCTTCTTCGCTGATTTGTCATCAGAAGTCCATGGCTCATCTATGTATTGAACTCCAGCATCATCGCCAATGTTCAATGGCCATATCTCGTCCTCGCTGCCTTCCAGGTAACGCGGCTGTTGCTGCCATGTTGAGCTTACAGAGCTGTTCGTTCCGTACTTGATCGAATTTGCGAGTGCCAGACCCATTATGAGAATATTGCCACACTCTTCGACTGGCATGTATTCGTCGTGACCATCTGGATGGCCAGTCGCATTCGGATAGTGCGCACCAATATCGTGCATAGCATATTTGTTCGGGTACTGACCACTGAGCATGTGCTCAATGAGTGGCTCTAGTAAATATGCCAGCCATCGAGGATTCGTGTAAAGGAAGAACGGAAAAGCTGGGAAGATGACATCGATTGTCTGAGTATTCCCATCTGAAGAGATCTCTTTCATGAAAAGCAGCGGATCTTCAGGAGTGCCCAAGAAATGGCATGCGCCCATGACTTGCCTGGCAGAAACAGCCGCGATATCAACATAGTCATCAGCACCTGACTTGTATGCATCGATCGCCAGCTGTGCAGAATAGTTAAAAGCCAGATCTCGAGCATGCTCGTAGTCGAGCCAGTGGAAGCTGACAAGATCTTGTGGCGAAGACATATAGGACGACCACAATGGTCTCAACAAAGTCATGCCTCTAGCTGACGCGTATTGCACGACTGGATTCTGAACATGAGCCATTGTGAACATGCCGCTTTTGATGTGAGGATGAGAAGCCAGACCAGTGTCATTTGCCCTGAAAGACTTCGAGAAGGCGAACACAGGCTCTTGATCCATGATTCCACGGAAGTTGCTGTCTGCTTGGTTCTGCAATGTACCTGTTCGAGCAAAGCGCTGCCGCAGCTCAGAAGATATACCTGCTTCGTGACGTGCATCGCATGGAGCAGTAAAGAGCATAGTACCCCATTCTGACTGATCTCTTGTCTCGGTAAAGAGCTGCTCTGTCTCTCGTCTGAACATCCATGTCTTCAGGCAGTGGTCTTTCTCCTTGCTCTCGGGTTGTGACTGCTCAAGATCCCAGACGATGCGATTTCCTCGATCACCACTGACCCACTGCCCATTGAGGTCAACGTAGAGGTCAAGATCGACGTTACCTCCTACAAATACGGTCAAGTATGAAGCAGGAATCGACTGTCTCAGAGTTGAGGTCGGTGTGATGGGAGAGAGGAAGGACAAGGTGATTTCTATAGGCTTCGACGAATTGTGGATAGGAATGTGGTAGGTGAGGTTGGTGGTCGATGCATCGTACTTGGGACCCAAGTACGTAGGATAGGATACGTTAAACCCGTTGTCATGGGGATTCAATGCATCTTGAGGTCTTCCAAGCAATGGATAAGCTGTTCTTTCATGCGGCAAGCTAGCTAGAATCGAGAATCCAACATGCTCTCCTGTCCAGAACATCGGCCATGACTCCCATGGTTTTCCTCGAGCATCGCTGAGCCATGTGCTCAAATAAGGATTCCGTACTATCAGCGGTAGGACCGGTGGTGTTAGACGAGAAGCATCGATCAGGGAAGGCACGACTGCTACGACTGCAGCCAACGCGGAGACCAGCCGCATTGTGCAGAAGACTTGAAAACACCGAGCACCAGGCTATAAAGATAAAATAAAAATGGCACTGTCAAACAGAAAGGGGGAGAGCGACGGCGAGGTCGGCAAAAACACGAGGACGATCATCATTTCTAGCTACCACGACCATTACCCGGCACGAAGGGCTATAAACTGTCAGCAGGTCAGTTGATCATGTACAAGTGACGTGTTGGCAGCGAGTTCGGGTGCAACTATGTAGCACCTGCTCACAATCTAAGTAGCACCCGGGCGTACACCCGTCTAACCGTATATAGCAATCGTGATGTCACGTGATTGAGTTCGGGCACCGTACGCTTCGCACGGCTAATACGTAATAAAATCTTACGAGTTAATCTTCTATAGCTATATACTAAAATTTAGTATACAGCTATAGAACTTATATTCTTTAAGTTTAATCTTAGAATTCGTATTAGAGGAATAATACTTTTATAATATTACTATTAAAAGGTACTTAGATTACGCGGATTTATACGTTTATAATTTAAAATATATAATATTACTATTTATAGATAGAATTATTATAATTCCTTCTCTTATAGTATTATTCCTTCTCTTTTAGTTAATATTTAGCTATTAACTAATTTATTACTAGAATAACTCGAAGCTAGTAGATATAAAAGCTATAGCTTCGTCTATTTAAACGTTCTATATCGTAAAGTCGTAAGTCTTATTCGTACTAAGATCGTTAGTAAAGGAAGACTCGATTCGTAGTAGAGAAGATTATAGAAGTAGCTATTAAGGCTATAACTATAATAGAGTTATTATATATTATAAACTACTTAATAAGTCTTATAGTTTAAGATAGATTCTTATATATCTAGAAGAGGTAAGAGAATAGTAACTAAGAGTTTTAGTACGAAAGGTATATAGTAATTCGTTATATAAATTAACTATATAGTTCTAGTAGATAGTATAGAAACTATCTCTATATACTTAATATAATATATTTTCTAAGATTATTTAAGATATTTAAAGTCCGATCTAGTATAACTTTATTAATCTTAAACTAAGTTACGTACTTTCTTTCTTTATTACTACTTTATTACTTAATATCGCTTAATTTACTTTAATATTTATACCTTTAGATAAATCCTTCGATCGTTTTAATAGCTAGATTCGTAATACTATAGTTCGTTATAATTAAATACTACTTTATAGAGTACTATCTCGTAGAGTACCAGCTTATAATAACCCGAAGTTATAATATTAGTAGATATTATATATCTATTATTTATTATAATCGAGTTATTCCTTAATAATATACTTATTTATACGCTTTAGTAGTACTAGTAGATCGAGAATAACTTTATATTATAATAGCTAGCGAATAGACTATAGTCGATTTAGTTATTAATACTCGTCGAACTTATTTATAGTAAGTAATATATTTATCGATATATACTATTAAATAATATACTAGTAAGGTAAATTTATTATCACTATAAATACTTTAATATACTATAGTAATTAAACGTTACTAGTATTATCTTTTATAAATTTAATATATCTATATTCGTTCTTTACTCTCGCTATTATATATTAACTAATATTACTATATAAATTACTATATAGCTAGTTAATATATAATATCTTCTACTCGAGTAGTTATTATAATAATTTATCTATAAAATCGTTATTTAATTAGTTAATATATAGCTTTAAATTATTATATAGCTTAAATACCGTTATCTTTATACTAAACTATAGTATTTTAACTTTAAAATATATTTCTTTAATATATAATATTACTATATTACTTTAATATATTACTTTATTAATTTAAGTTAATATAATCTACTCTTTATACTTATTATTAAGCTAGTACTTCTCGAAATAGATAAAAATAGATAGATAATATTCGTTATAATAATAGTCTCTTAGTTTATTATAAGTAGTAGTATAATCGTTCTTTATCTATACTTAACGAACTATCTTCTAATATTACTCGAATTTAGTAGTACGAATCTTAATATATTACTATACCTCGTTTATATTCTATATCTACGTTCGTACTATATTATAAAAGAACTTCTTTATATTAGTAAGTATATCTTTATTTATATACTAAGTATATAGAAAATACGTAGTAGATAGAAAAGTACTTCTAATAGTATTATATAGAGTAAGATCGCGGTTTATAACTATAATACGTAGTAGATTAAGGCCGTTCTACTTATATACTATTTTAAGTATTTATAATATTTAATTATAGATATCTTTTATTTTAGATATAATAAATACTTAATCTATAATATAACTCTTATTTATTATAGTAATATCTAGAATATTTACTAATAGAAGGCGGTTCTTATTACTATTATAGATTATATCTATTATAACTATATAAAAGAACTTTTTAATTAATAGAATAAATAACTTTATAAATATAGCTAGCTATATTAGCTCGTTACTAACTATTTTTTTTTATATTATAAAAATATATACTCTTAAAGTTACTAGAATATTACTATAAAGTCGCGTAAACTATTATTACTATAAAATCTAAATTACTAGAACTAGTTACTAATATCTATTTTACGTAGTAGTATATCGCTATACTTAATCTTAATACTATATAATACTTTATATATATTCTAGTAGTTAGCGTAGCTATTCTAGATATTATTAAAAATATTCTTTACTATACGGAATTAATTAATAGAAAGGTCTTATTTAGTACGTACGTATAGATATTTATACTTATTAAATTTACTATTATAATAGCTAAATACTTAATATATTACGAATTTAGCTATTAGAACGGCTAAAGAATCTACCTAGAAGTATAAATATTAAGATAGATTAAGCGATATTAGATAATAAGATAGTAATAAAAAAAGAAGATATATAACTTAGTTTAAAATTAATAAGATCGTACTAGATCGAACTTTAAATACTTTAAATAATCTTAGTAGATATATATTATAATATAACTAAAGTACGACCGGTTTCGCTAATAATATAGAAAGTAAGCTAAAGATAAGTATATAATATTCTAGATACTCGTTATTTAGTATTATTACTTAGATACTTAAAGTTACGTAAATACTTAATTAAAAAATAATTAGTATAGTTAGTATATTAAATCTAAATATACTAGATATACTAATATACTACGAATTACTAAAGATAAAAGATATACTAAAAGTATATAAGATACGAGTTCTTTTTATTATTATAGTTTATAGTTCTACTCTTTATAGTTAATTTAAGTTATTACTTCTTATAGTACTTACTAAATACTTCTAAGTATTCGTTTTTTTAATCTATATATAGCTAATATTTAGTATTCTATCTCTAAATTATATTTCTTATTTAGATATACTCTAGAAGTAATCGTAATAGTATATTATATTAAGTATATAGAGATAACTTCTATACTATTTACTAGAATTATATAGTTAATTTATATAACGAATTACTATATATCTTTCGTACTAAGACTCTTAGTTACTATTCTCTTACTTTTTTTAGATATATACTAGAATCTATCTTAGGTTATAAAACTCGTCGAGTAGTTTATAATATAATACCTTCTATTACGAATTATCTTTATCTTAAATAGATAGTTATAGTAAATAAACGAGTATATTCTTTAATTAACGTCTTTATTAGTCTTCTTACTAGTAAGAATATATACTAATACCCGCTAACGAGGTTCGTTTTTTACGTTATAGTATAGATTCTTCTTTATAAAGGCGAAGCTATTTTTAGCTATAAATTCGAGTATAAGTTATTTAGTCTCCGGAAGTATATCGAATTCGACGTTTATAGATAAGTTTAGTATATCGTTAACGATCTCTTTATTTAAGAATAGCTATATATCGAAAGTTTCTTTATTCTAGCTCTCGTTATTATTATATAGCTAGTCTTCTATAATACTATCCGTTATAGTACTAAAATTATTATCTATTTATAGCTCTCTATCTCGATTTTATATATTATTTTATCGAGTTTTATATTCTTAATTCGAGAGCGAGGGTTTAAATTTAAGTTTATAGATATCGTCGTCGTTATTATCTAATATATACTATACGAGAGTAGATATATCGGAGTAGTTAGTATCGAGATATATATTACTATCGAATAATAAGTTAGTCTTAATAGAGAGAAATAGATATAAGGATATATATTATTTAGAGAAGATTTACCGAGATAGGTACTACTTAGTAGTTTACGGATACTACTTAGTTATATCTAGCGAGTTTAGGTATAATAGCTTTAGAAATCTAGTGTTTATATAAAGCTTTAAGTATATACTATACCTATTTCTAGAATTCTACTATATAATCTAAACTTATTCGTAGATATCTTCTAGTAACGTTAGCTTCTTAGCTATAGTATTAGCGAGCTATTAGCGGTAACTATTTTAACTCTAGAGGTATCTATAAGTTAAGAGTACTATATAGATTATTATAAAAGTTATAATTTACTCTAAGTTAGCTCTATATTATTTATCTACGTTATAGTTATTATAAATCGTAACTTTAACGAATAAAATATCTATAATAACGATATTATAAAGCTACTACTAACTTTATATATTATTAATTAGTATACTTCGTAGATCGTAGTATTACTCTAAATAAGATAACTAGATACTAGATATCGGAAGCTTACGCTT
This sequence comes from Pasadenomyces melaninifex, assembly GCA_022813495.1. Classification (NCBI taxonomy): domain Eukaryota; kingdom Fungi; phylum Ascomycota; class Dothideomycetes; genus Pasadenomyces; species Pasadenomyces melaninifex. The sequence goes on from JAKLMI010000251.1 coordinate 8,202, forward strand.
CCTAAATAGCAGTATACTCGTATCGGCATCAGGTGATCTAACGTTGCAGCTGTAGCAGTGAGCACGCGTCCAGTGCAGAAATAACAAAACTTCAGCTGTAAATACAAGGACTCAAAGCCCAACGAAATGTCGAGCACGACGGAGGCCCAAGTGCGTACCATATTTGAAGCCCGATCTAACCGATCAAGGCAGTTACCATGAATATCCACCGAAGTAAAGATTTTGCAATAGGTACCTAAAGTCGCGTGCAAGGTGCCTAAAGTCGCGTGCAAGGTACCACAACGTTAGCGGCAAAATTTGCGACCATTTACAGAAAGTAAATGACAAACACGGTAGTGAGATAACGCTATAGGCGCAGGGGACACGAGCTGTCTCAAGAAGAAGAGCCGAAGGATGAGATGAGAAGTGAATTTTTAGGTGATGGGGAAAATGGGTCAGGGGCCGAGTGCGAAATTTAGTCGGAAATCTAAGCGAAGTTTATTAGGCTAAGTCAGGCGAAGTATCACCACATTCGCTTCGAGAAACCTTATTCTGTTTCGGATCTCTCATCCACCCTTTCTTTTTGTTCTATTAGCTATTTGGGCAGATCGGAGTGTCCTGTTTCCAAGACCGCGGTGTTAGGAGCTACCTGTCACTGCTACCTATCGACAAGCACTGCCATGGTCTTTCCCCAGAATTCTGGTTTCTTCGCACTATCCCATCAGCCATCTTCGAGTCTCAGCGTACCCTAACGGTGTCAGTATTTACAGCAGCAAGTCGACCTGAGCTGCCTCATTGCTATCTTTTCACGGCGAAGCCAGGAAACTGTACAATCGAGGCGCAGGTCTCGCACCTTCCCAGCGATGTCAGATCAAAATGATATTGGTCAGCACTACGTTTGGACGGCAGGTAGGCACATTTGATCTCTCAATCACTTATGTCCCGAAGGTCTGGTTCTGGTCCCGGGAGTCCCCGTTATTGCAATGACCCGACCTGCTTGCCAATTGCCTAGGTACGAAAAGGTCATGACACTGAATGCGGGAGCTATAAGGGCCCCACACTTTTGAGTTACGACTAGAAATAACAACAAGTTTCTCGAGGAGCTAAGAGTAACTCCAAGGATTTGTGGCCGTTTCCACGAAGCTCTATAAAACGTATACGGAAGCTTTTAGTTTGTGAACCATCCCGATCCTTGGAAAGTTGCGGATGGTGCTGTGCGATCCAAGCGAAGCGACTCCAACCCACGTTTGAGCCGAGGTGATGACAAGATGAACATTACAACGTCGATCGTGAGTACGCCTGTTACTTCGTCCGTGCTCGACTGAGTCTGATATAGGTTGTCCAAGTAATCCTTCTGGCTCTATCCCTGTTCATCACCATTCTGCGATGTTGGGTCCGACTTCGACTCGAGCGCCACGCGCTCAGGATCTCTGATTATCTCATCTGGGGTGGCTGGGCGTGCTCTGTGGGATGGGTGATGTGTTCGATCACGACCCTCAATCTTCAAATCGACCACCCTCTCGACCCGGTGGACTTGACGAGCGATTCGGTGACCTATCTCAAGGTGTGTCGCATGCATACCCATTGGACGAAATGGGTTGTCACAGAAAGATCAAAGTACAGAGTCATGTGCTGACCGGGCTTCGGTGTACAGACCGTCTTCCTGGCATGCTACTTCTTCGACATCGGTCTGTACTTTCCCAAGGCCTCGATCATGGCCTTCTACTGGTGGTTGATCCCACAGGGTTTTCGACGTCTACGGGTAGGGCTGTACATCGGTACAGCATATTTGGTCTCGGCCTTCCTCGCGTCCATATTGATGGATACGTTAATGACACGCCCCATTTCTGACAATTGGTGAGCGTTCGATCAGTTTTTGCCGGTGGGTGCAGCAGCTGACGTGTTTGGCTCATTAGGTCCATTGAAAATCAACTGCACTCCATCTGGAACTCATACACCGACTTCGCCGTGAACTGGACATTGAACATCTCCACCGATCTGCTACGTATGTTGACTCGATCGACCTTTTATGTCACCAGAACTAACTCGTGGTTCCGCCTCCAGTCTTTTGTCTCCCCTTCTTCGTCCTCAACTGCCTCAAGCTCCGTCGACGTCAAAAGATTGGCCTCGTTGGTGTCTTCTCGCTGGGTCTAATCACGATTTGCATCAGTCTGGCCCGCTTCATCGCGTACACCACCACCGATTATGGTATTGACGACGCCGACGGAAGTATGTATCCTGATCTACCCTCCTCCTGTCAACTCCCCAATCCCGCCTTCACCAATCTTTACCATTTGATGCACTAATATGCCATATAGATGCATGGTGTACAGCTGAGATGTGTACGGCCGTCATTGTGGCCTCCCTCCCCGGCCTCAAAAAGCTCATCGTACGAGACGGAACTCCTCCAAACACACACTACAGGCGCAGCACGCACGGGTATGATCAAAAAGGATCGGGCCTCCCGATCAGTACCAGTGGGACCTCACAGACGCGTATCCAAGGCGGAAGGTCGGAAGATGAGGTGGAACTGGTGTCACTTCCAGGGTCAATTGGGGAGGAAACGAAGGATGCTAAAACGTTGTAATGGTCACCAGGGATGTGACTGTGACAGCGATGTGACTGCTGCTGACTCAGCAGTAGACGGAGTTCTACTGTCGAAACGCGAAATATGATGACATGATACACACAGGTGTTCCGGTCACCTTCATGTACGTTAGCATCCTAGGTCTATAAGGAATCACTGTTCAATGCGCAAGGCTTAATCCCAGGAAACAGCTTGATTCTTTGTCGGAAGCCGGCCGAAATGACATACCCCAGCACATTGTAGCCAAATGAGCTGGAGGTTGGAAATCATAAATCACAAAACTAAAATGATGTATAGCACAGGAGAAAGTAAGCCCTGGCACCCTCCTCAGTCTCTTCCTCATCCTCATCATGATCCCACCTGCGTCGACTTTGCCAGATCATACAACACGACCCCTCCAGAAGACACCATCGATTCAACCTTCGACCCGGAGTTCTAGTGGCTAATCTCCGGAGCGCTTCAAAATGGTGCAGAAAACTCTGAGAGGTTTCTCCCTTCGCTTAACAACTAAAAGGAAAGGATGTCCGTCATTTGCGTGGCTTTGGATTGTTCCATGGTAGCTTACACGAGGTCCATCACTGCAACATATCTGCCACTGCAAGTGGGACAGTTTGGCTGGTTCCCGCCAAAGAAAGTATGCCGGCTGCTGCAACGGCCAAGCGAATTGTATCACGTGATGATTTCGCACGCTGTCGATGCTGCGCAGCATCTAGCCTGGCGTTGTCGTGGCCGTCCGACGATGATCTCTCATCCTCGATCCTGCTGGCATCAATTGTCCCGCACATCCCTCGATTAGTCTCCGGGACAGCAGCATAGGTTGCAGTCTGGGCTAGGTTGATAACGATGTTTTCCATATTCAAAGCACGAAACCTCCGTACAAGACACTAGCGCAGCTTCCAAATCTCTTTTGGGTGAGGGATAAAGAAATATTTACTCGAGGGTGTAGTCGAAAGAAAAAGCAGGGGAAGCAGAAGCCGCTGCTCACGCTGAGACAGCGGAGCAGAAAGCCGATGTATCCTCACACTTAATTTCCCGAACGTCAGGTCGGCCCATGGCGCCGCACTTTCACGTTGTTCATCGACGTTGATATGAAAGGACTGAAGCAAAGCTGGAAGCGGGGCTATTATGGATCGATCTTCCCCGACGAGACATGACTCACCAAGGAAATGTTACAACATTTGAGATTGAATGACTGTGCCGTAGTAGCATAGATTATTGGGGGCAATGGTCGTGAAATCAGCCCCTCTTTCTGTAACAGCAGTCCTTTGCTATAAATGCCTGCTAATTATTGATTTCTCTCCAATTCAAATTCGGTTTACGCATGTTGGCTTCTGAATTTCGCGAAGCATCCTTAGCGCGATCAACTCGCCAAATCACAGCAAGCGATATGGGGAAGATGCCCGCGAGTGGTATAATTGTTCCTGCATACTAAATCACCACCACATCAACCGCGACATATGGAGAGGCCATGGTCTGAAACAGGGTTTCCAATCACATTGCTAGTCTTGCTCGCCGACCCCTACGTACCGAACGGCGAACCTCTCTTCTTCGACTTACCATGCGCGGAGGACCTGTGCAACGACCTGCGACATTCCTGAAACTGTTTTCCAGCTGCGCAGCAAGCAGCTAGATATCGCTGTCGATGACCTCGCCATCACCTGTTATACCCTGTTTTGCAGTGACTTATTGTTCGGGCCCTCACACATTCTAACGTGCTCTAGCGTCAGTGCGTTATGTTCTGATGTTAAAGCTTCTTGCTGACGAGAAGGCGTGACTAAAACCTACTGAAATTAGTAGTATAGGACTAAGATCAGATCTGAATCGTTTGTGCCTTGCGTGGTCAAGGCGGGCTCTTCAGCATGTGTTACCATGTGTTTTGGTCTGGCGGCTTTGGTGGTTGCGAGCATCAGCTACAGCAGCATTGGTATCGGCGTCTTCCTATCCTCTAGCTTAGTGGCGAAGCCAGCAGCACGATTATGCAGCGTTCAAGTGCGCTCAAGCCTCGACGCTTTTGTCCAAGAAGCAGCTGGTTTCGGACCGAAGGTCTTACGGAGACTTCCTGACAGAAGACCGAGATGCACAGAGCTGGGTGATAGAAGTTGGCAAGATCTTCAGTATTTAGATGACAGCTGGTGTGTTCGTCGGGCGCTGTATCCGGACTCTCATAGCGTTTGTTGTATTGCTAGACTTCTGGCCATTAGTGCCTGGTGAATAGCCAGTACAGATTTAGGCTTTCATCTACGAGCATGAGATTCATGTTGAGGCTCCATGTACATGGATTTACAAGACTTCTTGCACACTCTGGCACAGCCGATCGAGCACCTCGATGCGATGACTTCAGCGCGAAACATGGCACTGATATTTCACTTCTAATATGGCATAGCTAATGCAACACTGCAGACAGATATCATCTTACTTGGAGATACGTGTCATTCGATTCAAGATTTAATGTGCTCACATTATTGGCCGGGTGCATAAAAGATATGCGTAAGTGCCACGCCTTGAGGAGTGGTGGCATCGAGCTCAATGCCTCATTTGTACTGGAACATATGAGGCCACATCAAAATTGAATTTCTTTAATTTAACCCATTATTCTCGTTTCACGGCATCTATGCAGAGTATCTCTTAAGAGCTTTGGCTGTTCTTTTTAATCTTGCTCGCAGATCATCATGAACGATGTCCAACTGATTGGCCGCCATTCATGTTTCTGCATAATGGGAAGACAGTGAGACTCGAGAACAAATCAGAACAGCGCTCTAAGCGTCATGCACCAGAGAATGTCATTGTACCTAGCAGGATTTGGCCACTGCGGGTTTCTTGGTTCGTCGTCTCGCACGCCCGTCAAGAGCATACCCGCTGTATTTGATTGACCCTGGTCGGACGTGCAATCCTCCAACCCTGTCAAGTGCAGTTCATCAACTATGTTGGCTGGTTCAGTCTTCTCAGTCTTACGCCGCAAAGCACCAGCATTTCCGCGGCGCAAGAGATGGTTTGCAAACTCGGACTAGCGTGCGTAAACATCTCGATTCGATCACACGTGACGTGCTATGTTGAAATCACTGAGGCTTCGTAATGTGGCCTATATGGCAGTGGTTTAGCAACAGGGTATTACATTTCTGGCAGTCTATCCCTGTCTTATGTCGTGGCCATTTCCCATCTTGCAGTTCTCGCTTAGTGCCATGACTCTTGTCACCCAACAACAGTGCTAGACAATAATTACGACAACCACGCCCATACTAGGGAGCTTCTGCAAGGCAGACATGAACTCGACAGCAAGCTTGCCAGTTTTATCACTGGTCAGTCGCACGCAGCCAGACCATTCACAAGTTGGGTATGTTTAAGGTTTCGCGCTGAAACGCCACCCATACTTTAGTCGTTGGTTGATTCATTGGCCGCCGATTCACAATTCCTCCTTTCGCGAAGCACGATAAATATTACGCATGAGGAGCGCACGAAAACTGTGGTCCACCTTTCCGATCAGCTGGTTCGGACTAAGGGACTGATAATCTAGCGTGGAGTGATTTTCAGGCTAGATTGTTAGTCCCTGCAAAGCCGCCGCATACTCTGAACCTGTCAGCGTCAAGCATCTGAACTCATTGACCTACCCAGACCACGAACTTGAACTTCGATTCGTCTCTGGATTTTACGGTTCCCCTGTGAGACAAGTCGCACCCAGTATCGTGTTTCTAATTGCAATACATGTTCAGCTAGACACTTCTTGTTGTGAGGATGACTTACGTATTTCCTGACCATTTGCAGCCGCAAGCGAGAACTGCCCCGAGCGTTCGTATTGCCCGCAACGTATAGAAGCGCATCATTTAGCCACCTCGGACTGCGAAACCGGTGGCAATTTCAGCATTGGCTCAAGCTAGTCTCTTGTGACCAACCAGGTCAAACTCGGACATAGTATCACTTGGTCTTAGCCTAAGTCTTGAGCCTTCACCAGGGTAGATCACTAGAGTGAATTGAGAGTGTTTGTCCGAGGTGCAAGCCGTAAGTCACGACACTGAGCGACTCAAGGTCAGAGTCTCAGTGGTTCATGAGATGCCAGACTACCTCGGTTAAGCTTGCAGAGAGATTCGCATCAGGAGCAATTTTGATCATCTGCACCGCCTTTTTGACGCGAGGGAGTGTAACGACCATGGACCGGTCATACTAGCAGGACCATCTGTGTCGTTGTAGTCAGTGCACCCAACTATCGCTGGGCGTGTTCGGCTGAACTAGCATTGAATCTGCGATATGGCGGCATGTTATCTTGCCACCAAGTTGCAGTTCCTGTACAGCTGGACGTTGCTACAATGTGGCGCGTTGAGTAAAACTGGCGACGGCGTGTGTGAGCTGATACTACTGTAACAGTAATGAATCAGCGGTGCGTGAGAGTACCAGCGGACAGCTGAAAAGACAGAGTTCAGGCTAGGGCATCCCTGAACTTGTCAGTTCTTGGTAACACTGGTGCCTTGCTCTCAACCTGAATGTTTTTGCACCCACCACTGTCGGGACACAGTGTTTTTCGGAGACTGAGAGAGACATAAATTCCCAATTCCAGATGGGTTGCCATGCCATCAATTCATTTCATGCTTTCTCGCGTATGTATTTGTCGCGCCAGTAACCAAATACGCAATGACCACGACGCCGCCAGATTTTTTATTTCCAGGCAACCAAGCAACTGAGTTACTTCGTTTATCAAGAGTCCTCCTGCCTGTACGGAAAATGCGGTGACGGTTGTTTGTCCCATGGCGCGTTTTGCTGTAACCCAGCGGGAACAGACATAACTTTCCTTGATTGTCAGCAGCTTAGCCTCACTATCTCGATACCGAGCCAGACTGACGGTGTGAAAGGGGTATGTGATAATGGAGCTTATATCACCAGCATTAGAGGACTGAGTGGTGTTGTTGACTGTTATGAGTGAGCAAGCGTTTCAAGCCATTGAGACTGATATCAAAGCTCATACCTTACCTTCCGCAGTCCGGATAATCCGTCGGGGACTGCCCAATCTTGCATAGACAATGTTCCAACAACAACATGTAAGCCGATGGACAGGTGTTATACATGGTCAGTCGACCCTCAACCTTGTTGCTACTTTGATCTATTCCCGGTGATCGTATCTAATGATTGTCACTGGTGTGGTTCGCGCTACGAGTTTGGTATGTCGGAACGTAAATTCTTCATTTCCCCCTCAGTAATGAGTGCTTAGGTTTCTACGCCTTCGGCTGCGCTGCCATGCTCGCTATCTACTACGAGCTTGCCGGGCCTGGCCGTAAGCATGCTCACGCGCTCGGCTCTGACGTCTACCGTATCTACATAGGCTGTGGTGTTATTACGCTCTTCATCTGGTTGCTCTACCCAGTGGCTTAGGGTGTCTGCGAGGGTAGTAACGTCATCGCTCCCGACAGTGAAGCCGTTTTCTACGGTGTTCCTGACTTGTCAGTTTCCTCCTAATCCTCTAATCATTCCGAGCTAACTTGTTTCAATCTAGCTGTGCCAAACCCGTCTTCTCTATCCTCCTCATGCTCGGACACTGGAGCATTAACTATAAGCGCATAGGTCTTCGTATCAGCGAGTCTAGTAACCCAGCTCAGCTAGGTATTCACGGGGAAAAGGACTACACCGTAGGTAGTAGTCATAAAACCGGTAGCTCTGCTACTAACGGTAGCTTAACTAGCGTTAATAGAGCAACCGGCGTCTAACAACGCAGTAGTAATACTAGAGGTAGTTATTCAGCGTAACACACCAGCTTAACCAGCACTAGGTAAATTACTTAAATACAGCCGTAACACGGCTAGCGTAAGTCGTAGGCTAGGTAGAATACGGCTATTACGTAATAGGCACTCTAAAGATATTATATAGATCTAACGAACCGGAAATTATTTAAATAAGCGACGCTAATTTCCTAACTTATAACCTTAGAGATAGTTATAAGGCCGGATATAACGTATAAAAACCCGAATACTACGCCGAATTACTAGAATATAACGAGATAATTATAATAACTCGGCCGGGACGTAACTATATATAAGAGTAGACGTAGAAGGTAAGCCGTAGCTAAGTACGTAATAATATAAAGAATATATACTACTTTATTAAATTAAATTAACGAAGACGGTACTTTTAAATATATATCGTATCTTCTCCGTAAGCTACTAAGGTACGGGCGCTATATTAATAAGCTTTATAGTTTATTATACTTATATTACTTCTTCGTAAAAAGCTCGTATCTTTATATATCTATTCTTATTATTAGTAGCTTCTAAGCTTAGCTCGAGGGTATATAGTAAGTTCGTATTATATCGATAGTAATAAGCTATTAAAAATATAGAGCGATTTCTACTCTTAAACTATCTAGTTAAGAGTATATTTTAAGTTCTATTTAGCCCTCCGACTCGACGACTTTATCTTACGCTAGGCGTTATATAGAGCGAATTCCCGCTTATTTCCTTACTATATAATAAGCTCTCGATAGATCGAACTTCTAATATATCTATTTCTAGTAAGTAATCGATAGTAAATTTAAGAGTAATAGGACTTTTAAAATAAGACCTTATCTTTAAAAAATACTCTTTTATAGAGTAGAAATATATTAAATATACTATAAAAACGAAGTAAGTATCTTCCCGATTAGCGGTATAAATATCTCGAATAGTATAGTCTTTAACTCTATTCTAGTTTAGTCTTAAGCTTAATTTCTAGATTTAACGTAATATATATACGCTTCGATAAGATCGAAAGTAAACTAAAGAATAAAGAGTTAAACCGTAATAGCTACGTATAATACCACTAGCGCTTATATAATAACCGTAAAGGTAAGTTAGTTTCTTTATAATAATCTATACTAACTAAATATTTTAAATCGTTACTCTCTTATAGTCTCTATAAACTATCCGCTATCCTAAAATAAATTCCGTAAGATTCTTATAGATATTAAGCGAATATCTACCGAGTTTCTATATTAAAATATCTCTTTCTAGATTACTTTTCTCTTTACTATTAGCTATCTTATCTTTATTATAGCTAGCGTCTTTTACTAGCTCTTTATAGTATATCTAAGTACTAAGTTTCCTAAAGAAAATACTATCGGAGGAGGGGTATTATTTTTCGTTAGTATAATACTATTCTAAGTTACGGCTATATATTTAGTTTTCGAAGTAGTTAACGAAAATTAGAAAAGCTATTTTAGCTAAGTAGTACGGGGACTTTTCCTCGAAGCCGATCTCTTAAGCTATACGTATTACTATTAGAGGAACGATTAGAGTAAAAGCTAACTTCTTTACCGTAGATAGTAGTAGTAACTAAGCTAGAAGGAGATCCGTATCTACTATATCTACGAAGTTAGCTTTATTACTAATATCTCGTTTACTATCGAAGCGATTATTTTCTATATCTTCGATACTCTAGTCCTCTTTAGAATCTATAATTACTTAAATTAAGAGGTACTTTAGAGTGTATACTAGTTATCTTATTTAGTTAGTAGTATTCTCTTTATATTCTTAGAAATTCTACTACTACTCGAGACGTAGAAGAAATAGTATAAGCTAGTACTATATATAATAGACTAGTATATAGAAGTATAGAATCTTATTAATATAATAGAATAGATACTATCGGCTTCGTTTAGCTACTACTTAGAGAGTTAGTATAAATATTAGAGTAACTTAACGTTATTATAGATATCGGCCGTATATACGATAGAAAGTATAATACTATAGTATAAAGCGCTCGATAAGTATCTAGTTTATAAAAAGAAGACTTAAGATTAGGGAGTAGAGCTATATATTTTCGAATAGATTATTATTTAAAATACTACTATTATACCGCGAGTTAATATAAAGTTTAGCTATTACGTTTCTCTCCGTAAGCTCTTAGAGGCCGACGCTGAAGATATAAAATTTTATTTAAGTACCTTCCTTAACGGTACTATAGTATAGAGTATAAGTACGTACTAATATCGGAAATCTAATTTTATTCGCTAACTAAATAGATACGGCCTATCGTTATCTAATTACGCTTCTATCTCCTTCTTCTAGACGCTATTTATTTATATATTACTCTATATATCTTTTATTTAGTCTACTTATATATAAGTATTACTTCCTTAGTAAGTATTAATACGTCGTATCGAATATCTAGAACTGAATTACCTAAAGCGCTACGCTATATAGACCGAAACTTAGGTAATTATAACGAGTCTTAACTCGAAGAAGTATTCTCTCTAAAGAAACCGATAATAGCTCTATACCTTTCTAACCTAAACCCTTAGCTAGATAAGTAACGTATAGAGGATTATTCTATATATTAAATTTAGCTCGGAAGCTATTTTTATTCTCGAGATTAAATCGACTTATAATCGAGTAGTATATCTAGCCTAATAAAGCGGCCTTTATATAGCTAATATAGTAGCTAGACTTAAGCTCGTTTAAGGCACCAGTACTAAAGGTAACCTCCTTATTACCTACATTAGCAGCTACTGTAAGAGCTTCTTATACAGTTATTTCGATAGTACTGTTCGTAGCTTCTAGAAAGTCGAGCGCCTATTCGACCTGTACACTAGAAATTCCGGTAAAGATCTGTGCCTATAATATTACGAATTAATATAATTTTAAGTCATCTTTATATAACAATCACTAATTACACTAAAGTAGCAGATTTTCTAATAAGGATAGCCTTATATTCTTAAAAGGCAGTTATAATTGAATTTTGTCGCTGGCGTCCTCTCTTTAATCGCAGATTGCGTTACTGCCTTACCAGGTTCCCCGCCCTCTAATTCAAGTTTTTACCATTAACTTCACCCGGGGTCCCATATCGGAGTGCATCATACTTACTTCCATAATACTTCCTACTCGTAGGTTGGTGATGAAACTTATCGCTGTTCCAGCTTTGTAGGTAGGGATCATGAAACGTTCACTTGACGCCAGAT
>JAKLMI010000252.1:0-19623 GCA_022813495.1 Pasadenomyces melaninifex
CGTCACTTATAGACGTTTGAGCCAAATAGTCCGCGACATCACCATTGCGTTTTCTTAAAGTAGTTCTCACCATCACTGCGACAACCAGAAATTCTGCTGCCTACGTGGAGCGAATATAGGATGGTCGGATTGACCGAGGACGTAGTCGTGGTCCAACGTTGTGGCTTATGCACCTTGAGTGGGGTAGATGAGGAAGGTTTCAGGCACCAGGGTTTTGATAGCTATCATTAATGCTCATTCTAAACGCATTCATAACCAATGATGGGTGTCGGAATGGATTCGAGGCAGCTTCAAGCACTAAAGTACACTCTATTGGGGGCCTGAGCTGTGATACCACTTAAGCGGAGCTCGTGAGCTGATACAATGCACAATCGAAGTCTATATCTCGTCATCTGTAAAGAGCACAGGTGACTTGGGGAAGAACTGCTAATTCAGTCTAAGCTGAAAAGTCGCAGAAACCTGCTACACTACTGTTGGAAAATTGAGTGTGTTTATTTTCACATGAACAAATTCATTGGTTATGAGGCAGCTGTCTGGAGAGTGATCAGGTACACCCAGATTTCGCGACGTATAGTTGCCAATGCTTGTTGGAAGTCTTCTATGCATCTTCATCTGACAAATGTGATTGTCCATCAGAAAATGCCATCCGTGAAATATGGAGGAGATAAGTAAAGAATGATCTAGATTAAGACTCCAACGCGCATGCAGTACGATGATTTCCGTAAGTACTGAATATAGCATGCCTGGTTTTTGATATACCTCACGCTCAGTTTACCATTACATTGTGTGGAAGATTTCTGCGTGGAGTATAAAGTGATCCAGGCAGGCTATGTCCGAAGACGATATTGATTGTTAAAAGGTGAGCATGATAAGTTAACAACACATCAGTACAAATGAGGAAGAAATGTTTTTTGTGATAATTGTGTTACATTGTCACAATTCTAATAGCTAATTACATGTACCTCTTCAGCCATAACTCGTTAGTGGGTATAGATAAAATCATCCTCCATCAATATTCGGAGTAAATCTAGTCCATGATACCGGCCTTGCCATCACCATCAGCATCAATCTTTGGGTTCAACTTCTGGCCCATAGTTGGCTTGTTGTTGCCGTAGTTGTTGTCATTGCCAGCATAACCAGAATCTGGTCGACCATCTCGACCAGTCGTGCCTAGATTGCTCATACCTGAACCAGTGGTGTTGTGGTCAAGACCTGATCTAGTGTTGTCCATACCGCTGTGATGGTGTCCTGTACCGGTGCTGTGACCAATACCAGTACCAGTTGTGTTACCTAGACCAGTGCCAGTACCGGTCATACCGGTGGAGCCGGTACCGTGAGTACCATGGGTACCATGGTGGCCTGGCAAGACATTCTCAATGGAAGTCTTCAACTTCTCGTTGTATGGTCGTGGAGCACCTTCGTACTCCTCGTGAGTGTGGCTTCGGCTACCTTCGAGCATACCACCTGCATGTTTGAACTCATCAAGAGTCTTCATTGGCAGAGCGGACATGCCGTGGTGCTGGGCACCTTCATGGTGAACCTCATGAATTGGGACAGTAGTGTGGACAACCTCAGGCTGTAGTCATATTAGTCAAGAACATGTGAGAAAAATGATATGCTTACCTGGACGGTCTCCTTGTGGATTACTGGCTGCACGGTCTCGTGAACATGGTGGTGTACATGCTCACCAACGACTTGAGGAGCAGCCTGTCGTGAGTGGGTGGTTTCGCGGACAGTCTGGGTGTTCTGGAATTGGCCAAGCTCAGCCTGAACACGTCGGTTTGTCTCTTGCTCGTTGTCGTGTCTGACCTCACGCTCGACCTGTTGACCCAGGTTGTGAACGTGCTTCTCTGGTCGAACTTCCTGGTGTGCTACAGGCTGGACTGTGGTGTGGTAATGGTGCTGGTGAACCTCCTTGTCAACAGCTTCTGTTGTCTCCTCATGTCTGTGAGGCTTGATAGTCTCTGAGGTGACGGCTGGGTTCACAACCTCGTCGACATCGGTTCGGTGACCGTGACGACCGGTGATCTTAGATACTGCGGCTCTAGCTGCGTCCATTGTGATATGTGATTGGAATATGTTATTTGGGATGAAAATACTTCTGGTTGTAAGTGAGTAGAAGGAAGGGAGAAGGTCGTGCTTCGATTAGACCTTGCATATGTATACCTGTTGCCCGTTTGTGTACCAAACTTGGTTATGGCAGTGATATCATAATAGTCCCGATAGTAAAGCTATGTGTTGGAGAACAGCCCACGACGAGTCACAGTCTCAGGCTTGTGGCCGTGCTCCATGCAGATGTGGCACAAATCGTACAATTTCTCTTCCGTTGCGTCAGACCCGTGAAACTCGGCGGCACCGAACAATCGGTGGTTTTCCAGTCATCGTGCCTGTACTCCAAGTGACAGCTCGGAATGGGAGTGTTCACTGAAGATCATATGCAGATCGAAAGCTACGCCTGTTGTGTTTGTACACCGGACGACGAAAGCAGATGTAACATCGCTCGAAACAGCAGGTATACTCGCTTGTTGACTTCGCTTAGAGCCCTGTCTCGCTATTTTATGCTTGAATTGAGTTCGTAGCACGACCTGTCCCAAACTTTCGTGGGCGTCATTGCACAGCAATAGCTTGTTGATCTCCCGATTATCACTGAGCATCAATTTGTGGTCTCAGCATGTGGAGGTCTTGATCCGAGCTCACCGCCGTAAGCCATCGGTATCCATACTAGTAGCCGCAGAAGCAATAGTAGTGGCAACGTGTCAATCTGTTGTCAATAGTACCACGAACGTAGACGGGAAGATGTTCCGATATGGCTCTAAGTGGAAGTATGTGTACCTACATATGAAGTGATGATGTTGAAGTATTCTGACGTAATGAGTTTAGTCCTTATTCGGCATAGCGGGCACTTGAAATGTGGAGGTGTGGAACTCACGCCAGCCTCGAACGGCTGTCTCGATGGACGTGCCTACTGCATGGCAGAATCATAGCGTTCGTCTAGGAGTTCGGATTGTTTGTACTTCTGGACCAAAAACCTGCTTTTGCTGGAACATCGAAGAAGCTCGAACTTTGACTAGGAGAAAGACCTCCGGCTACAGATTGCAGTTCGTCCTACATAGCAAAATTTTAGCCAATCAGCGCTGATTATTTATGTTCTAGATTTTGCTCGTTTCTCTCCTACGTAACAGACGCCTCTTTTTTCGACTACTGAACTCTCAGTGACGATGACGCTGCGACACATGGCTGGTACGGGGCCCGTTTGCTGGGACAAGATCAGCATACCTCGCCGACATGATAATATTATTTTCATGCTACAGTCACGGTCAAACGTGTCCATATTGCAATGGCCACACTCGTGAACAAGATCAAGGACAAGGTGTCACATCGTCGTTCCGGTAGTTCAGCTTCACACGAGGCTTCACGTCCAGCAACTCAAGCTGGTCCAAGCTCGGTAGCACAAGATGATGTTCCGCAACAAATGACGCCACCAAGAGGTCCTACCTACGTCTCTTTGGAAAATTCAGCATTTCATATTCACAAAGGTCCGAACAATCGGGCGTCCATGGAAGACGATGAAGGCCACTACTACGATGCACAAAGCAGTCCAACCCGGGCTGCCCGGGATGCAGATGCACACGCAACAGATGTAATACCAGACCGGGCCTCCTCAAAACGTGGCACCACAACAACGTCGCCAACCCACACAACCACCACCACTACGACCACAACTTTGCATTCTGGCGCACAACGCTCTGCGCATGCAAGGAACGTCAGTGCAGGACAATCGTCGTCGTCTGGTATGCCACGTGCAAGCCTCGATAATCCTACGGTCCGTCTCCTCAACGGCGTGAACTCCAGGCAGCCTGGACAAGAGGTGCCAGAATCAATCCTACCTGGCCGGGCTTCATCCAGACACGCGGACACAGTAGGCTCTGAGATGCAAACTCCTCCTCGCCGACAGGTTGCCAATGGCACATCAAACTCAGCCGACGACGAAAGAGCGTTACCAGCCCTGCCTCAAAATACGAGTGCAACAGGCACAGCACAGCACGTCGCACCGTTGTCGCCAACAAATGCCAATGCACAACAAGTACCAAGAGATGCTTATCGTCGTGACTCTGTATCAAGGAAGCCATTACCCGGCACGCCCAAACATAGCTATGCCGCAAACAAAGAGAACGCAGACCCAATGCCGAACGAGGACCTCAATCTATCAGCAGGTCTGGCCAACATGTACCTTCAACAACCCAAGTCACGAGACACAGCTGAATTTGCTGCCAAACAAAAAGCACTGGATGCGGGACATATTAGACTCCCTGAAGGCTTCAACATTGGAGATTCAGTGCGAACACATGTGATGGAGGAGCAGCGTCCTGCTGTCACGCATGAGACAATCGTCAATCAGAGGACTGAGGTCTTCCACGAAGCGATTACAAGAGACATCCATATTCACCATTACTACACATACCTGCAGCCAGTCAAGGTGACTGAGGTTTTACCAGCGCGACATTTTGAGCTTGATCCTATCACAGGTATCAAAAAGGAAATAGCAGAACCACCTGGCTGGCAAATGCCCCTGACCATGCTACCAACTAGGCCAGACGCAAGCATGCTGAAAGGCTCGACCAGGCACTATCTAGTGGATGAAGAACATCCACGCGGCGTTCCAGAAGCACCACCATTGAAGCACGAGCACGGACGTGAGAATTTGCGGGCACAAGCCATTGTATAACAGTCATAATAGGTAATCAATATAATTCTTTTGTTTGTCACGATAAAATCTCGCATGGCCAGTTGCGCACAGATGCTTCCACGTGTTGTGCTAACAGTGCACGGTCGGTCTTCTTGTTTCGAGAACATGGCATTGCAATTTTCATTGTCTGTAGGTTGCACTTACATTCTACAGAATCTTCATCTGCTTTCAATGTCCTCGGCGCATGTGGTGCCTCTCGTCCATCATCTTCACTTTACTGCTTCACCACCTTGTGATTGTTCGCGATGCATGCCGCAACGTCAACGGCGGACAGCCAGGCAACAATCGGAGTCTGCGGCAGCGACGTACCACTTTCAATCTACTGGCAGGCGGTCGACCTGTGGTCAGCCGGACATTCCGTTGAAAGCATTATCGTTCATATAGTAGCCACGAGAACAGTCCCAGATATAGACGAATTCCGAGCAATTGTCAGCAATATTGTATACAATCAAGAACTAATTCAGAGCAGCGGCAGAACAAGCAGGCTGGTTCCCACACAGCGCGATATGAGACGGAATTCAAGAATTAACTTTGTGGGTGAGCTCGACAATCTCGATGTTGCACAAATGGTAGCTCAGCGCAAAGAGAAGGAGCGACTCGGTCTGAAGCAGTTTCTTGCCAAGCTTGGCTGATCTTCGTGTGAGCAGCTGCACTTTCCCAAGATGTATACGCACGAAATGGAAGGCACGATCGAACAGCCCCCAGCTGAATTTCGACCGATCACGATTTTCATCTGACACAATATCAGTCTTTGCTTCACAAGCACGATACCTGGTCCATCAAGTGGCACTTTGAGAAGACGTATTCCGTTCAACGTTCGGATTCTACTACCTTCACCATGCGGTTCTCAACTGCCATCACTGCCGGCGTGGCTGCAGGAGTCGTTGCATTCAGTACATACACAGTGCTCTACACCTACTTTGCTTCCTCTGTCAAATACTCTCTTTTCAACGCACTAGGCAGAGGAACTATCTCTTCATTGATCAACATAGCTACAAACTCCTCACCTTCTGGTGATGTTCAGGCTCCACTTCCATTCTCGGTATTCAAGCTCTCAGGCTTGTTCGTTTCCACCTCCTTCGACCAGACCAGAACAACTCGACAGTACCACATCTCCTTTCAATTTGACGACTATTCTATTATCCCACCTGCAGGTACGCACTGTGACCTCATTTGGCCAGTAGGCGAAGATCCACCTACGAAAATGGTTTGTGACATTCTGGCCCAATTTGAAAACAATTGCTAATGATCCGCCACAGACTGATTGCTCCGTACGTCTGTTCAAGATTAAAGTCGGCAATTTCCAGGGCATGAAGCAATTTGATCTGTCTCTCCTGCACCTTACGTCGTGGTTGTCCAGCCGCGGTCTGGTTTCTCTATCAGCTGATTTTCCTGGCTGGCGAGATCCTCGATCGACATCTGGTGGCACCTACTATGCTGTGGCAAACGATACAATCACTGTCGACATTGGCTCGCAAGATGATGGTGGTGACGGCAATGGCGGTGACGGTGACGGAGATGGCGGTGACGGTGACGATGACGGTGATGACGGTGATGACGATAGCTCTGGTTCAAACGTTGAGCTTCACTAACACTCATGTACTGAGGAAAAGGCGATTTTCCTACGGGGTTTATGAAATTGAAGAGTATGGTATGAAAAGACATCCGAGACAATGAAGTCAAGCTATCAAGATAGAACATCACATCAACTATGAAGGGTAATATTGTACAGTCGCATCAATAGCCTGTTTGATCAGAAACAGAGATCATGTTTCATTCTCAGAGATATCATCTTCCCAGATACTTTCGCCATGAATAGCGAGCTCGCAAGCTTTACAAATGTTCGTCGCCCTCTTCGATCTCGTGGGAAGCTGTAGTAGATCCGTGTCTATCTTGGTTTGCTCAGGAGTTTCAACTCCTGCTTTTGGCTTCCGAGCTGGAGATGGAGAACTTCCTCGCTGCAAGTAGCTATGCGGTACAGGATGGTCCAATGTACGTCTGAACATATGTGTTGCTATCACACCATAATGGCACATCTCGCTAATATGTGGGAACTCCCTACACAATATTTTTGACGCAGGTCATTCAAGTGAAGACAAAATGTGCTGGCGAACAAGTGAGGACAGTAGGTACATTCTCGTTCGAGCTCTTGACGCATTCTGACTAGCCTAAGAGCTCCAGTCATGCCCTTTGTTCAATCACGAGGTCTGTCTTTGTACTCATTGCGCGTTGTTCAATAATAGCCTCGATCTTGTTTGCTTTCAGTCAACCGCTTGCGAACCACCACACAGCCAAGCTTTCATCGTGACTTCTCAAGATATCTCAGAACCTCAGTCTTGGCATCCCAGCTGTCGAACTTTTGAGACCCTTTTTTGAAGTTACTCACCCTCACCATATAGAACATGACTGCGTACAACATCCACATCTTGTACCAGGGTATGGGCATCTCAGGATCGAACGAGAAGTTGAATTTCTTTCTGATCTCATTTACGCGATCGTGGCGAAAATCGTACAGGTCGTGTATGACCTTGTCAACGGCTGGTGAGATATCGTGACTTGCCAGACGCTTCTCGAGCATTAATGCTAGGGCTTGTGCGTCTTCGAAAGCTTGACTTGTTCCTTGACCACTGCGAGGTGGGAAGGCACTATAGGTGTTAGTCCAGAGATACTCAATCTCAATGATTAGTGTGACTTACTGTGCAGCATCGCCCACTAGAACGCAGCCATCGCGACCCCAGTACGGTAGGTCCGGCATCAGAAGGACAGGATAAATGTTGTTGATATCAGCCTTCTCGATGCATTCTTGTATCACCGGATCAGCCCAAACTCGATGCCGCTCACGAAGCTCGCGATGAACTTTTTCAAGATCCAGGTCCTTGGTCTTCGGTGGAAGCTCGGTTCTAAAGACCGACCAGAACAAGACCTTGTTCTTGTCTTGTTGTGTCAAACCTGTGTATCCACAATTACCTGTATTTCCCATGATGAAAATCATAGCTGGGTCCTTCTCAAGGTGTTTTGGGATAGGCATTTCCAGCACGCCTCCCATCACAGAAATGCCAAGATATTCCGGGTGAAATGCCTTGTCAGTCCCAAACATAATCTTTCGAACGAGGCTACCAACACCATCTGCACCAATCACTAGATCTGCCGTTTCAGCTGGTGACCCGTCCTCGAAGTGAAGTACCGGGTTTTGACCATCTTCGATCTGAATCTGGGAAATAGTCTTGTACACAATATCGACATCCGACGGCAGTGCTTCCATCAGACACTGAATTAAGAATGGGCGGGAAATAGGCATAACATCGACCTTTTCCCGACCGATCAGCACATTGCCTTGTGTCTTCCATTTGTATTGATTACAAGGAAAACCGGCAGCACAGATTTTGTCCTTTAGCTTTGGGTCGAGGTCGCCGAGAACACGTAAGCCGTTGGATTGGAGACCGAGGCCTTCTCCCTGCTTCCATGCCTTCTCGAGTGTTATTTCACGTTCTGGCTTGTCATATATTTTTATCTCAAGAGATTGTTTTGTAACATATTTTCTGAGAGCTATTGCTGTAGTGAGACCACTAAGACCAGCACCGATGATGGCGACTTTCATGTTGCTGTTGATCTCTCACGAGATGGTCGGATTAATGATTCCAGCTTCGCGAGACGTGCAGTCTCAATGTTTGAGCCTGTCATGATGCTTTATCGACACGGACCGTTTTGCTCAAGGAATGCTGAAAGAGCTGTAGCTACAATACTAAGAAATGAACAAAGGAGACATGTATCATTTCAGGTTTAGTTTCTACCAGAACTAAGCTCCACCTTTTTGAGATCCAGACTTTGAGAACAAGTGGCCGCTTGTAGCATTATTGTAGCCCAGGCTCGCCCGACCGAGATCGTAGCAAAGAGCCTAAAGTTCAGGCTTATTGAACTCTGAGCCGAGTGGCACGCCTGGACACTGGGCTCTAGGGACCATGAAAAAGTAAAACGAACGGCTACTTTACAAAGACAACTTCTTCTGCTTGCTGAAGCTTATAGCAGACCTCAGCCGTGGCAGATTAATTGTGAACATAATGAATTAGAAGCGCCTCCGTGCTTCAAGTAGACTCTGGGCCTCAATCTACTTGGACATTCAGTATTGTGATGAGAATTTGGTCTCTAGCTCGTCGAGCCCAGCGCCCAAAGCAATAAGTCATATGACGTTCACAGTCAATCTGCCACTGCTGAGTAGACCTTCACTTCGAGGCGCGCTTGCACGCGACGCGCTACAACATCGGCATAACACAGTGGAGCCCGGAAAATGGTGGGATGGATCGTCAGTGTATCACAACAGGCGGCGATGCTTTTCGGCGAAGGCTACCTTTATGTAACAGGTGATTAATGATCTAGTCATTGCACAGGCGCCGGACTCTATTCACAGTGTCCACAAGCTTCGAATCTTACACAGACGCGTATCGAAAGCCACGAGCTACAAGAAATGCCCCAGAACTCTACACTATCACGCGATGATGCAATCACTGTATCTACAGCGACCACTGCCGACAAGTCGTTCAGCGCCCCAGTAGAGGTCACGGAGATTACATCGGCAGACGAGTCTGAGGCCTTATTGACGTTGCACAGTGATAAGGCTAGTAGCGATATGCAATTCTTGCGAAACATGGACTCGGATATTAAAGACGTGGTCAGTGGACATCCAGGTATGTCGCAGAGTCAGAGGCTGTCAATAGGCTTATTAATTGAACATAGCAGATGAAAGTGGGCACCCTCCAATCAACTGTCCGTCTTTAACCTATATCCCTGCGAATGATCGACCAGATTATAGCCCCACAACCGACGACAGTGATGAAGACGAACAGCATGAGGCAGAACGAAAATTCTTTCTGCGGTCTGATCTTTCCAAAAACGACCCGGCAGATGTTCGACCTGCTAGTTCAGCGAAACCCAATACGAATACAAAGCCAAGTCGTCTCTACACTCTCGACAGAGCAACGTATAAAGGTGCTCATGCTGATGAATCAACATACACTCGCTGTTTTCGCTGCTTGGACGCCCACGGCAAGTGTAATCGACAGCTGCCGTTTTGTCAGAGGTGCACGAATCCCAACGAATGCGTCTACTTTGAGAAAGCGAAGTACAAAAATCAGGATCAGGCAGTCGAGCTTTACAAGGCTGCTGAGTCTGACAGACGGCAGGTATCAAAGAGTGTGACACGTTCAAAGGGTCCTACAAAGGCTGAAAAGCCCTCGCCAAAACTCTCGAATGCTCTGAAACCAATTTCCTGGCTCGATGGAGATATTTCGAATTCACAAAAGCAATGTCCAGCATCAATACTGCGACAAATCAATAAACACCTGGCCGAGTTCGAGTCTTCAGTTGCAGCAAGCATATGGCCTGGTAACAAGTCTACTTTCCTTGATCTAGGCAGAGAAGTGTTCTTCGTGGATGACTTGACGAAGAAGGAAGTCCCTGTTGCTCGCTATTCATACGGTCCATCCAGCCAGTTCTTTGTTGCTTGGCTACTGGGATCAAATCTTTATAATTTCCTTGGGGACGATGTCCTTGAGCCGACTATCATCAAGTTTAGAGTATACATGAATACTCAGCTTGAGGTAATGAAAGGTAAACACTTCAAATGTGTGAATTGGGAGACTTGGGTACCGATAGGCTCGAAACATCTACCACAGCAGGTTCTTCGCTATATTGAGGACAAAAAGCGGAACCACAAGGCTCATGCCTATTCCTCCGCAGAAGTCACACCCCATCAGGTGGAGCAGCAGACATCTAGCACAAATGATAACAGCAACCAGAAGCGAACGAGAGAACAGTCAGATGCTTGGGCTACCCCACAAAACGGTCTCGAAGATGACCAGACTTCAAAACGAACAAGAATCCATTCCGAGAAGAAAGCTTCTTCCAGTACAACTTCGAATTTAAAAGCAAATGGCGCAGTCCCGTTCCAGACAAATACGCGATCAAGCTTAAGAACTTCCCTTCCACAAGCTGACACGGCAAAACCGCCGCGGTCTCTCGTCAAGGAACCACTTTCTGATGGACCCGAAGTCTCATGCGTATTTCAGGACGGCAATGGTGGGCCTGCAGGCACATTTACGTATCATGAATGCGATACGGCGCAGAAGCTCTTCGATGTTGCATGCGTGGCTGGAATAGCACAAATTGAACCTCCTGCTACCAGGCTTCTCAAGGTACAATTCGAAGGTGGAGGAGGCGGACGTGTACGACCAGACAACGACAATGATTATCACAACGTTTTCCAGAAGGAGCTCGACAAATTAACTAAGGGAGGGAAGGACAAAGGTCCGTTTACGGTCTACGTATCTCCATATCTGTGATATGGTATGGCGTTTTGTCCTTGAAACTCAAAAGCAAATGTGAAACTTTTTAACCATCAGTACTCAGATATAGCTATAACAGAGCACTGGAGCCGTGCACCGATCAGACATTATGTGCACACATCCATTGAAAGACCACAAGTACCAACAGATCCATGCCCTGTGTTAGGACGACTTCACTTCAATCTGCGTTTCAACTGCTCAGTCAACACTTTCACCTCTTCCAGCACAAACCGAATCTAGCCAGGTGGCTGATTTGTCACTTTTCGATGCAGCATAAAGTCTGCTATTGGTCTCTTCGTTCTGACCATCCATATCTATTCGCTCTGCTTTATCAATTAACAGATCCAGGTCAAGACAGCAATCGACAGGATTACAACCAATATGGCATCTGACACTGAATCAGAATGGGAAGTCCCTGAACGTCATCTAAGCTTAACAAGAATCAAGTACTTGGAGGGCAAGCATAAAAGGATGCCGCTATCTTTACTCAAACAGATATCGCACCACTTAGATATCGAGGGGTCAAAGGTTGATTTTGCAATGGGTAAGTGGCGAGAACGAACGTTGACAACATCAGATGGCGGAGCAGCGTGGTTCGAAATGGTTGTGGATGCCGCGGGCGCATTGCAAAGGCTTACAGCGACACGATATCAATACGGTCCTCAGAAACAGATAGTTGTTGTTGACCTCACAGAATACGATAGCACACGTCCGGTGATCGTCGTCGGCAGTGGCAAGTCTACCTACAACAAGATGCAGCGAGGCAGGCCGAACATCAAAGCATATATATGGCATGTGTGGGCACCGAAAGATGAACGCGACGAATCGTACAAGAGCAACAGCAATCCGATACTGGTTCGCATCGCAGAAGGGAGTCCTGTTAAGGAAGAAGCCAAGGATGAGTCAATTAACGAGATTGCACCTGAAAAGCAAATGGTTTCAGCACCAGTCAAGAGCACAGGAACACCAAGTGAACGAGTGAGGGTATCTAAGAAAAGGACAATGTCCGATGATGTCGATACGCGATCACAAGAAAGCAGGACCAAACGAGCAAAAGCGTCAGATGCTGGACAGTTGAAAGCAAACTCTGACGCAAAGCCTGCTCGACGAGGTAAGCCTCACCACGAAATTTCAGCAGAACGCGTCCGAGAATTGACACAGTATCTGGTCGATGAGCACTTAGGTACAGTTGCGCCAGACTATAATAGTGATGATGTGTCACAATATACAAGAGCATCTTCTGCTGAACCCAATCGTCCAGTCAAAGAAGAGAAACCAGTCGAGCAAGGTCAAGGCACTGACAAGAAAGACCGAGCGCTATTCACAATCAAGATTGAGCCACAAGACGAGCAGTTGCAGGCTTCTGCTATCGCCAACGTCGACAAGTTTGACGACAAGATGAAGGATGTACCTGACAAGCCATCGAATTCAAATCAGGGCAATGACAGAGCACCACTTGAGCCTACGATAGATCCTACGTCAAGTACAACTATAAGCTTTGACAAGATTCAGGTCGTCTTCGAGACCAACGAGGGTCAGGAAAGGTCGAAGGTGGTGTTGAGTGATTGTTGTAGCGCAGCAGCGTTGTTTGAGGAAGCATGTGCTGCAGGTATTGCTGATCCAAAGACGAGAATGCTTGCCGTCAAGGCTGGAGAAGGAGAGTTTGCAGCTATCAGAAAGGACAATGATAGTCACTTTGAGCGGAAGGTCTTGGATCCTGTGCAGGAGCTACCAAGCGAAGGCACAATCTCTGATGGTTTTAGCATTCGAGTGAGGTGGTATATGTGAGATTGAGAAGAGTGTACGGATCAGACAGGTAGACCAAGTGGAAAGAGTGTCATTTTGTGCGCATGTTAGGAGAACTTGTTCGTCGTCCATAACAAGGTATGTCGCATCCACATAACAGATCCGAAAGTATTGGATGCATTGAGCATGACCACTCCGTAGGTCTACTCCTTCGTGCCTGTCAGTGGCAGGCAGCTCGATGAATGATCTATCAATCTGCTAAATTTCGGCAGGCATTGCAACCTCACTTCAAGCTCACTTTCGGCCAAGTCGTTCCAACTATTAGTGTCAATCCCACCATTCGAACACCAGATCGGTTTTCTTTGAATATATCTGCAACCAATCAACCACTTACTCGTAATTGCGTCAATGAAATGGACCAGACAACAGCTGATAATTCTGTCGACGAAGCACAGCAGGGCCTTGTAGAAGACGAGGTGGACGATATGGACGAATCTCAGACTCAAGATCCACCTAAGCGGACAAGCAAGGAGCGCTCGGCAGACGGAATAAATGAGACAAATGAATCACAGAATCCAGAACCTTCCAAGCGCACACGCGAAGAAGGGCCAGCAAACAAGAAGACGACTCAGAAACCAGCGAAGAAGAGGAAGCTTCTTCTAGAGGAGATAAAACATCAGGCTGGTCCATTGACCGAATTCCCAGATTCTCTGCGAAAGCAGATCGAAGACCACATGGAGATTCATGGTACAGAAGCCGACTTTGCGATCCCCAGATGGAAGAAACCTCAAGATCTACATACGAGCTCACGCGATACAGAAGCTGTGTTCTTCTTTCGTCCCAGGAATGGTAAATCCTCCAATATAGTAGAAGCCTCCTGCTTCGCATACGGCAAGAAGCAACAAATCCTTGTCGTCAAACTTCAGCCACACGTAAACAGCTCAGAAATTATGTATCAAATAGTTGTCCCGCAAAAGCTATGCACACAGAAACGACCAGCCGTAGCATGCGGTCAGCGTGATTGGAATCCAAGGTTGTGGTATTTCTGGAGACCAGAAGATGAACGAAAAGAGCATCTTAGCGGGTATATATGGCGAGCTATAAAGCCCGACCCCGTTTACAACTCGGAGCGATTACGTCGAAACAAGTTACACCACAAGGCCAGTAACCAGAATCAAGCTGGAATAGAAGGTCTTGGTCGCATTCAATCTGACTCTCCTGGTCCCTTGACGGTGGAAGAAACTATCGAGAACGATGAAACCACTCCACTCCCAGAGACAATACCAGAGACAATACCAGAGACAATACCAGAGACAATACCAGAGACAATACCAGAGACAATACCAGAGACAATGCCAGAGACAATACGAGCAGATCCCATCGAGCCTGTTCTGAGCCCAAAGCACGAAAGTCCTGAACCAGCTAGCAACGAAGAAGACGAGAAGCCATATGACTATACGAAAATGACACCTAATGACTTGAAATTCCGGACGGATGAAGAGATCAGAAGAGCATCACCAGAGAGTAAATATCAAACTCGACAAGCAGCTGAGCCTCCCACTCATATGCATGTCAGTAACGAGGAAGCCTGGTCGGACATGCATCTTCGGGGCCTTGATGAGCTTGCCACGAATGCTGCATCAAGCAGAGACACTCCAAGTGCAAGCAGCCTCGATCTGTCACATCGAACACAGCCTCATTCAACTCACAAAAGTTCGGTTGTGTCCGTACCTGCACTTGAAGCTACTCCGATCATCAGCCATATAGATCTAACGCAGGACGATCTTCTCGGCGCGAGTCTGCCTCTTGAACTTGTGAGGTTTCTCTTCGTCAACCAACTTAACGAGGAGGAGGAATCCCAGCCATTCCGAGAATGTGACACAGCAAAGAGATTGTTCGATCGTGCTATTGAGGCGGAAATTGCAGACAACGACACTCGTGTACTGGAGCTAGAATACCGTCTAACCGGACGAAAGACTAGGATGGTCATTGACGATGAATCCAGCTTTCAGAAAAAGGTATTAGCGCCATTGAACGAGATATTGCAAGGTGAAGTGAAACACGAGGAAGTACAGGTCATCGTCAGGAGATATCGTTGATTGATGATAAGTCAAGGTCCGTCGACTGAGAAACGGACTCTGCCTAATGGGACACTATCTGCTCATATCAGGAGCCTATATACCATGAATGAAAGCAAAGCCACTAGTACCGAAATCTGCCACAAATAATTGCTTGTCGAACGATCCTGCACCGATATGGATGATGGTAAAGTCATCTTCACACCAAATCCACCAATTCTCCACGACTTCCCACCACGTTCCCTCTTCAACTTCTCTACATTCTCAGCCAGGCGAGGACAATCCCGTCCTTCAACCACAAAACAACGACCAGTACTCTTTCCCCTCAAAAACACCTCAGCGCACTCCAAGTGCCTTCGCCTTCGTCGTATGAAGCGCTTGACCTCAGCATTATCCACGAACTCTCTGTCATTTGACAACCAGCACCGTGACATGGTCGGGAGCGGTAGATGATTATATGCACGATGAATCAGCCAGTCGATCCTGGCGATCTTGGAAGTGTGAATATATGGATGATGCTGGAAGCGAGGATGGGAGTATATTAAGGACAACAGGTCTGGATATGAGAGTTGTTCTGCTACCAGGGCGTGAATTTCTGTTGGGAGGGCCATGAATTTCGAAGCATTCCCAGGATGCCAATATTCTTGCTTGTATTGCATCTGATCGTTGAGCTCCTGAGTTGAAAAGCTGACCTTGTGTGCTATTGGTATTGCCCTTTGATTAGCGATAGACTATTGGTGTTTGTAAGTATTGCTGATGTAAAAGAATGCAACGAAGAGACACATAAACACGTAAGTTTGGAAGAGCGATGTTCATTGTGACTACGTGTAAGTAAATATGCTGGTATTCCTCAAGATACGAAGAATCATGTTGCCTATCAGCTGAGGATAGGACAGATCGTATCAGCATCACGAGGCATCCAGCTTGGGGCAGGATGGCGCAGCATGGGACCTTTTGATCATGGGTTTGATCGTTCCAAAAGTTATTCTGCAGCTTGATGGCTCATGCACAGTGGACATGAGCTGAATCTTGAAGTTTTAACATCGAGTATACATCGAAGTTGGAACTCCTGTACAGGATCAAAGTAGTGAAGAGCTGCGGAAGGATAGTGTGACGAGCGTGGATAGGCACTCGCTTAGGCTTGAACTAAGCCAATGGACCGAGGTCTGCTTAGCCTTAGCCGTCCTCGGGCATAAGGCAGATCATTTTCACAGACCAGATCCTACCGAGCAATCGAGAGAATGATGATACCACGGTATGAGTAATTGGTGAAATTGCATTTATTTTCGATGCCACCGAGTGACCTCGGGGTCCGTTTGTAATGGAACAAGACGTAAGATAGCAGCGTGACATCCCATCTGACCCTACACCATATTTAGATCGCACGAACAGCAGAAATGCTCATATGCTGTTGTCGTCATGGCTCAAGTAGAGCAGAACACAGCTTTTAGACAGGATGTTCCAGCTCCAGCTCCGTCTCCAGCTTCACCTGTTGGTCGCGTGCCTCGTGCTCCGCCGGGACCAGCGTCTGTCAAGATCAATGTCGAGGGTGCTTTCATAGTTAACGACGAGACGGTGGTGAAGAATGGCTGTAGTGAATTCGTGCATTTTGAGCAGAATGATATACGGCTGCCTCATCATACCGATGTCGTCAGCCATATCGCTGTCGATGTGAGTAGCTGACTAAACTTGAGATGAATATGCGCTGACTGTATACAGATCGGAGGCTCACTAGCCAAGCTGGTATACTTTTCGCGAGAGCCTGGATCCTCCATAGGTGGTCGATTGAATTTCCTCAACTTCGAGACTGACCGGATTGAAGAATGCATATCGTTCATACAAGATTTGAAGGACAAGCAATCGAGACTTAATGGCTCCAGACCTGCTGAGATGTGCATTATGGCTACAGGTGGAGGTGCTTTCAGGTTCTACGAAAGACTGAAGAGTACATTGAAAGTAGACGTGGTACGAGAAGATGAGATGGACTGCTTGATAATAGGCTTGGACTTCTTCATCACAGAAATACCACGAGAGGTCTTCACGTTCGACGAGTCTGAGCCTATGAATTTTGTGGAACACCAACCAGATATTTACCCATATCTCTTGGTAAATATTGGTTCCGGTGTCTCAATGATCAAAGTGTCAGGACCAAGACAATTCCAGCGAGTAGGAGGAACTTCTCTTGGAGGCGGTACCTTCTGGGGTATTCTGTCTTTGTTGACAGGTGCCCGAACATTTGACGAGATGCTTGCAATGGCCGATCGGGGTGACAATGCAGGAGTTGACCTTCTTGTAGGCGATATCTACGGCACCGGCTTTGGCACGAACACAAATATTACGGGTCTCAAGAGCACGACTATCGCTAGTACATTTGGCAAAGTGTTCAAGATGAAGCGTGCAGCAGAAAGGCATGCTGAAGATGGTGAAGGCTTGGCGAAAGAGGGCGAAGTAGAACAGGTTGGCGGGTTTAAGATAGAGGATATGAGCAGGAGCTTACTGTTTGCAATATCGAACAATATTGGTCAAATTGCTTATTTGCAATCAGAGAAGCACGATCTGAAGCACATATATTTCGGAGGCTCTTTTATCAGAGGCCACGCTCAGACAATGAATACGCTGTCCTATGCTATCAAATTCTGGTCGAAAGGTGAGAAGCAGGCCTATTTCTTGAGGCATGAAGGCTATCTAGGTGCTGTTGGTGCTTTCCTCAAAAGACAACCAAGAAATTGGGGAAGGAGGAATTCAATGGAGGATGTTAGTCTGTCCAGGATGGTGTCAAGAGAACAGTAGTATATTTTCAATACATGCGACAGAGCATTTATGCTGTTGCTATGGTATTCTGGCCGACAAAAACACCTTCACTAGCGAAAAAAGTGATTTCGGAGATGCAGGAAGTCGCGACCCCAGAAACTGGTTTCTGTCAGGTGCAGCCCCTCCAGCAGAGTAATAACTACCTGACTCTAAAAAATTCACGTAACCAGATTCGACTTTGTATATCTGACGGTTATTAGATATTCTTATCTGTGGACGACCGCCGATTCGCAACTCGACTGCCAAGCACTTTAAGTGCTTTACCGATAGCAGAATTTGCCACTATCGAGAGTGAAGGTCTCCAATACATGCTCGAGGACTCCGACGATACCATTGTCGTTAATACTCGAAACACATCCATTAAGCGCATAGTACCAGGCGAAATAAATACGAACCTGGCGAGCCCACAGGAACCATATAAGCCCCACAAAGAATCAGCAACAATGAAGCCACCCAGGAAGAAGACAGAACTTAAGACTCTTGAGTTTGTCGACGGCGATGAAGCATTGAAGTTCTTTCCTCCGGACCTGAAGTTGACCATGCTGAGGGAGTGTCAAAGAAATGGCACAAAGACACCGACCTGCGCCAAACCATTCAGAGTTGCTGGAGGCATTTACACGACTAATGGACATCAGTCTCTGTTTCGAGCGGTCAAAACCGATGAGCAGTTACTAGCCGCACGGTTCAAATACGGTTTCACTCACCAGATCATTGTTGTTCAAGAGAAACAGGGGAAAACAATTCGTGATGGACGTCCCGTCATTGTGGTAGGCACTCAAGGTCTAATTGGCGTTTCTCGCACAAATGGAACTCATTGGCTTGGTACGAAATATGTTGTTTGGGTCGCAGACATTACCAATTCCCAAGTCCAAGAGTTACGCGCGGACGCACCTGTTGAGAAGCTATACAAATCTGCCAGAATCAGTGGATCTATACCAACTCAAAATGCAGCTCCAGAAGTGCAGACCACTTCGTTGACCACAAATGAGCCGAATCATATCAGTCATCGCAAGGAGGAGAAGTCTCCGAAGGAGATTGTCTCAAGTAATGTCCAGAATGATGACAGGGATTCGTTTGAGTTCACCCAAGAAACCACAGACGATATCGGTGAGACTCAAAACTCTGAAGAAGCAGAAGAAAGTGAAGTTGAAGACGATGAACCTGTCAAGCAGCCATCAAAACGTCGACGAGCACAGTACAGTACCGATCAGGACTACGATGCTGGGGACCAGAGTATCAGCAGCTCCTCTGATTCCGATACTCCACTCATTTCAAGGCGCGACATTTCTAGTCCAGTAACTCAGTCGCCTGTCGTCACCTCTCGTGGACGCAGAGTTAAGCCTCGAATTGATAGGATCTATGGTGAAGCATTGATAGCAGACCAAGAATATAGCGACGATTTGACGAAGCCCACAACACGATCGGACAAGATAATGAGCCAAAAGAAGACGAGCTCGCACTTGGTGAAAATGCTTGATGTACAACCTCTGAATCAAGAAGCTGATCGTCCACCACGTGCATACATGACACCTGATCAAGAGAACATCAATCCATTCATCGCAGCTCCACAAGCAGCACTTCCAAGTGCTTCTGTCCCGAGCACTAGCACCAGCTATCTGTGGACCGCCTCATCGTTTCAGCCGCAACGACCGTCATTCTTGCCGATGCCTTTAACCCCGTCGTATAGCTTGCCATCGACGGCTGTTCACAACGAGCCACAGCTCGAGTTCGTTTTCAAGCTGCATCAGAATGCACAAGCTGTGCGGACGCGATCCGTTGCTTCGGTGAAAGGTGTTGAGATGCTGTTCACTCATGCTAGAGTTGCTGCGAAGATGGGCGGATGGACCGAGGCTGATATCCTTATCTTGCAAGCCGAAATTGATCATCAAGTTCAGCGCGCTAT
>JAKLMI010000253.1:0-19589 GCA_022813495.1 Pasadenomyces melaninifex
GCCTCGCGTCCAGACATGAGGTACACGCCTAGGTGTATGGCAGGGATCGTTAGGGCATTGTTTGTAGCATGTGGTAGGTTCAGCCGTGTGGCAAGGGAGAAGCTGTTCGGTGCCATGGTTTGGCTGTTAGGTTTGTCTCAATTTAATTAGATTTGTGACTAGCAACCACCATCTACTATATCAAACGATTTTTCGTAGCGAGTATAAAAGAGAATTGCTTTACTGTCTGCAACGAGTATCTTGTGCCAATAGTAGTAAGTCTATATATGACGTTCATCGATTCATTGCGATAGTGATGTCAACCCTCTACAAGGGTGGTTGAGACAGCATCCGGAAGTCCATAAGCACCTGCCTCCAGTCGCCTGAAGCAGGCTCTTTGGGCTCTACTAAACTAGGACTTTAGCGCAGGTGGGATGAGCCTTGGCGTCAATTGGGAACTTTCTCACATCTCTGACGCGATATTGACGCGTCTGACGCGCTTGATTTGGTTGATTTGGTTGGCGACAAAGCTCGTTGCTCTTTCCAACAAGTGACACAGGATACCCAAAGTCTCAGCGGTTGTCAAGCAACAAAGGCTGTATATCTGCTCAATATGTCTGTCTCAACGCATCACAGGTTTGTAAATTCTTGTCTATCATGCATGCATACGAACTTAGAGTGCATTATTCGGCCGCCAGCATGCATAAAGACGACGAACGATGGAGAAGCATCGCAAAAGGTGTACAACGCTTCAAGCCTGCAAAACGGCTAGAATTGTCCACTATCGATGACACAAGCGTAGAAGACGATGAAGAGTCGCAAAGTTTGCCTCAACTGCTGATTTCGGATAAAGCACGTGCTAACAAAGAGGTCCAAGCTCTACCTACACTCCCGTCGGAAGAAGAAGTTGCTATCTCACGTGCCCCACCGATCAGAAAACGTGTGCACGAA
Source organism: Pasadenomyces melaninifex (assembly GCA_022813495.1). Lineage (NCBI taxonomy): Eukaryota > Fungi > Ascomycota > Dothideomycetes > Pasadenomyces > Pasadenomyces melaninifex. The sequence goes on from JAKLMI010000253.1 coordinate 931, forward strand.
GACAACCCAGAGGGAGAAACAAGTGCTGGCAAGCGCACGAAATGCTATTCCTTTTCACGTACCAAGCAAGGCATAAATCCAGCCTTTAAGAACCCATTACCAGGGTACCTTAAGGTCAGCAAGGAGCAAGGGACAACGTCTCGTCCACGAACAGCACCAGACGCGAGAGTACTTGTGCCAGCGACGACAAGCCCGAAGCCTCGCCGCTCAGCGTCAGATTCTGTTGTACAGCCGAAACTCCAATTTCAGCACTTCACTGCAACAGATGTCGTTGCAGAAACTTCTTTCCTAGAATCGTCATTCTCTGTGACAGACAGTCTTGAAGCCAGACCGCTGAACTTGCCAGAGACGTCCTCCACAAGCGGAATCCTGGGTGTCAACAAATTTCCTGGAAATCAAGAGCAATTAGCAGCTGAGACCAGAAATAGGGACGAGCTGGAAGATACTCAAGCACCACTGGAGGATAGCCAACCACTTGTCATCAGGCTCTCACAGGCCTCAATTGACGAGGACGAGTTAATCTGTGGTACGCAACGACCAACAATGAGCGTCGAATACTCAACCGAGATAGAAGGAAGGACGTCCTCCGACCTAACGAATCTACAAGGGCAACCACTTACGTCCGACTCGACCGAAAATGATGGTTCCTTCGCCAGTTCAGACACAGCGACGCAGAGCGATCAGTACTACGACCAAGACAGTCCTCTAGCTTCGCGGTCTGGGACGCAAGCTTCTATGAATAAAAAGACCATCGAAGATCGCATGTCTGAACAGAAAACACCAGATCGGGCAGTGACACGACGTGAAGTTCTTGGTCCTGTCAGCTCTCCTGTGCTCGCTCCAGCAGGACCTGACGTGAACGAAACGCCACAGATCGCATCTCGGAATGTAGGCTTTGACACGATCGGTAACCTTCCTCGACGAATCAAATGTCAAGTGAATGATACAAATTACAACAAACAACACAATTCGTACATTCCTGACTACCTGAGACAAATGGCGCAGCAGCACGACTTGGCCAACCACTTCCGACCTCTGCAAGCACCAAAGTCATTACTCAATGAGGAGAGGGGCTACTGGAAACTGCTCATAAGGATCTCGGATTCCAGGATCGTTGCGAATTCCAGACGAAGCCCGATGTCAGGATCGCAGTGGAGCGAAAAGCGGTTCAAATTGCGCAACGTCGGCAATACTGATGCGAATGCAACTACCCAAGACTGCGATGCTGCTTTACGCAAAACCACGTTCCCAGCTAAGGATCCGAAAGAGCACGTGCTATGGACAGCTGATGAGTTCATCTCCTTCTGGAAATATATCGAAAAAACTGTCCTACGAGGTCGAGCTGGCTATGATTCTCGCGCGACCATCACTAGCTTGGAAGAGGTCAACCAAGATCTATTGTTGGACGTTCGCTTATGGTGCTACGCTGAAGCGCTGTCGCACATCTGGCTATTGCTGTTTGGATTATCGCATGGTCTGACAGCACAGATGCCGATACAGTGGAATGTGCCTGGAGAAGGTACTGCCATCACGATGTGTGGTCAACTCAAGTACGATGGTACGCTCAAACGATGGGAAGAGCTAGCACATGGCGTTGATGGCTCATGGGGCACCGAAGTAAATTGATATGTGCTGGGATATCTGGCAATAAATACACGCTAAGTGCTATCGTTGGACATGACTATTAATACCATAGCACTTTGATTGAGACACATGCATAGTATGAGATCTAGCAATTCTGCGAAAGACAAACATCGTGTCAATGTATATCATGCAATCACACTCGGAGGCACACGGAAGCGAGTGTAAATAAACCCAGGATTTACCAAGGTACGCAGCTTTGGAAAGAATAGGGGAATATTAGTGCCTCAGGCAGCAATGTAGACCTCGCTGCTGGCTGAAAAGTTGATATCAAAGCTTGGATAAGCTTCGCATCTATCATTATACTTTGATTTGGTACAAGGCTTTCCATCGAGGATGCACGGAAAGACTACGCGTGCTGTTCACCTGTCTTGTCGCTGAGGTCATCCGGCGTTTGTTCTAGTCAAGATCGACAATTTAACACCCTCTATCTTAAGCTTCTATAGGTGAGAAATTTGGCTACGTGTGCTTCTCGTTCATACACGAAGGTGTCAAATACGTATGTGTTAAATTTGTCTCATGACGACTACAATAGCAGAGACATTGATGTGGAAAGATAAGACACCAACAGTGCTTTACACGGATGCGGTAGGTAGGTACCGAGTACGTAGTGAATCCAAAATTGTAAGTACAACCAAAGGACTGCAATAGTCGGTGAGCACATGACGAAGAAATTTTTTGTAACCCCACGCAATGCAAGAGGTATAAGTAAGTAGACAGGTCCTCTAAACGCAAAAAAGAAATCTCTTCAAGTCTTCGGACTTGGGATTCGAACCCGGGAAGTTTGAATGAATAATACCTAGAAGGTCTGGCAGACCGCGACACTCTATTATCAGCACACGATCGGATAGGGGATTTCAAGTCTTGTTAGGACAGAGGACGGTCGGTCTGCGCGACTAAACTACTAGTTGCAACCGCTCGTGCTGTACACCACTGGTTTGTTGGGCACAGATCACTACTGAGTATGCTGTGCTGAGTGAGGACAACTGGAGTCGACTCACCTTGATTGAGAAATCTTCCAGTTGGGCCATGTTGGCCTTGTTGTTGACAGTCACTGTGTTTGTTATTGAGAGGTATATTTTGGGACTTGACAATATGATGCGTTCACGTGGATCAGGTGGGCACGTGAATCAGGCGGGCCTGTGGTAGGCAAGCGCGAGTAGCGGGTGAATCATAGGTGAGAGTGTTTGCAGGTCTCTAGTGAAAAGGGCCTCGAACTGACCTCAACCTTTTGGTTTTGCATCTATATCTCTGTCTTTACGAATCTAATTTTCGAACAAATTCTTAGACATATTCTACTAAGTCCAAACAGATACACAATGGCTGATTTGGAACAAATGGACGTCGAGACCAAATATGCGACTGAAAGCAGAGCAAAACCAACCACAGATGCAGTAATGGACGAGATGGTAAGTTGGCTATTCGAAATGATCTCGAAATGACCTTTCTGAACACAAGCACAGGCGCCTTCACGAAAAAGAGGACCGCTTTCTGCCGCCAAAATCCATCAGATTAGACGAACTTCAGCACAACGACGGAAGCATCGGGCTGAAATGAAGAATTTGAACAAGGTTCTGGCAGGCACATCTATCACGAAGCAGGCAAGCGCTGGACAAATGTCAAATAAGAAGAACGGTACAGCTGGTTCTACGCTGAATGCCAATGTCAGCAGTCGTACAAGGAGTGCCAGAACTCAAGCTGCAGAGGTGAAAGCAAAGGAGGCTGAGGATACGGCAGACACTGCGAAACTCGTGCTATCACAACTCAAGGCTTCAGCAGAGCGGTTACAGCAGAATTTGACAGCCTTCGATGAATATTTTGCCAATTTTCAAGCTGACACCACGATTCAGAGCTACAGCGCCATCAAGGAAGAGGTCAAGTGCATGAACGAACTGTTAGGCAAGCAGAATGGTATCCAGGAAGGCACAACGGACTGGAATTGGACTTCGACCACGAACATCCAAGCTGGAGATGAGCGAACCTTGGATCGACGATTGCTCAGGCATGGGCTTGACCACTACGAGTCATGGAAAGCATCTAGGGACTAAGCAAACCAGTTTGAGTGCGTGATGCAGTTTTCGTGCTGTCATACTGTACAGGACTGCTATTCATGGCAGTATGATATACTTCTCTAGATGCTGAGGTATTGCTCCTCTCAACTTTTTACTCTCCAGCCACTTATTGCTGAACAGTCGATCAGCATACCTGTAAGCACCGTCACATAATATGGTGACGACTGTGCTTCCAGGTCCCATCTTCTCGGCGACCTCTTTCGCTGCTACCACGTTTAGTGCCGAGCTAGCACCAAGATATAGACCCTCTTCATCTAAACACCTGTACACCATTTCTATACTCTTTTCATCTGCAATATTCAAGCTTCCGTCGAGCTCGTTGACCTCATTGGCCAAGTTGTCAGTAATTCTGCCTTGACCAATACCCTCTGTTATACTTCCACCTTCCCTGTCTTTCAACTTTCCACCAGATTGTATGTAACTATGCAGCACACTTCCAGGTGGGTCAGCCAAAAAGCACTTCACCTTTCCACCACTAACGTCCTTCAGATATCTCGTCACGCCAGCTAATGTGCCGCCAGTCCCCGTCGCACAAGTAAATGCATCGATCTTTCCTCCCGTCTGACTCCATATCTCAGGCCCAGTAGTCTCAACATGCGCCCTCCGATTCGCCACATTATCAAATTGATTCGTCCAAACAGCACCATGCTCAGGATCTTCTTTCGAAACTCGTTCCGCATGGCGTTTCGCTTGCCAGTTATAGTTGTCCGGCTTCTCCCACGCAACAGCAGGTACAGGATACACTTCTGCACCAAGTAACCTCAACAAGTCGATCTTGCCTTGACTCTGTGTATTCGGCATGTATATCACGAGTTTATACCCTTTACTCCGACATACATGTGCCAGACCAATTCCTGTGTTTCCCGCTGTTCCTTCGACCACCGTTCCGCCCGGCTTCAAAAGACCTCGCTCTTCAGCATCCCGAACCACAAAAAGTGCAGCTCGATCTTTCACAGAACCACCTGGATTCTGAAATTCTGCTTTTCCTAGCACTGTTGCGCCTGTTTCTTCAGATAGGCGGTGGAGCTTGATTAGTGGTGTGTTTCCAATTGCGCCTACAAAAGAGTCTGCTATGCCTTGTGCTTGGGAGACGCGGATTCCGTGCTGGTTGACTTTTTCTGCTGCTGGTGCTGCGTAGTTTACTGTTGCTTGTCGAGCGGCTTGGGTGCCAAAGCGACGCAGAGACGAGCGAACGACGGACATTATGTGAAAGTTCTAAAAGATATCCGGTTATTGTAGAAGCTTCACGACCGCTATCTCGCAAGTCATGAGCTCTATGATTTGTGTCGATGCATCGCGAATTTCATGACAAACAATGCAAACTCGATGATGCCATCGTTCTTGCGAGCCTTACGAGCATGTACATGTACCGGGGAACCACAGTAAGTGGTCCCTCTATTGAAGCCAACAGATAAGCTGATAATTAGCACCCACAGGCACCTGTAATCACCTAGTACAGCTCCAGAGAGCCTCCCGGCCTAGGATAGGTAAGTTCAAGGCTTCCTGAGAAAACCCAAGATTATCTCAGAATCCAGATTGTCCACCGGACAGTGATCTGTTCGAGGTAGATTGAAGGCATCGACTACAGCAAAAAACTTGGTAGTGGACAGAATTATACATTACTGCCAACTGCATCTAGCTGGCTCGTTTTTGCTCAGCACTTCTATCGCAAAGAGGGTATCAATAGTACAAACGAACCTTCCTCGTCCAAATTGTGTCACATAACTTCATAAAACATCTTCATGACACCTTCTCGTGCTGGGTGCTAACTCTCTGTAGCGTCGTCAAAAAGTTCTCCAGCTCCTTTCTGGTAAATTTTGCGGTGCCACGAGGAGCGTGTTTCCTGCTTCCAAAGTGCACAATCCTGTCAAATGTCCGGCTATTCTGCAACAAGTAGTACACTCCTGCCATGACACAGAACACGCCAAAGCTATAAAGCCATATTCTGACTACAGCCACGATGCTTGTTCTTTCACCACCGACAAACCAGCCAAAGATGCAGAACAGAGTGGCCAAAGCATCCACTAGCAGGATCGCTCCTGTCAGCTGCCAGGATGGTCTCGACGACCAGAAGGGGCCGTTAGCCCGAGTGATGAATATCAACCAGTTCTCTGACAAGCATATTTGCAGGAAAAGCATCACGTCTCTGTTGCCAAAGTTTTGTGCAATGCCACTATCATCACCACCGACCAGCAATGTACCCAATGCTATCCAGGTGCCAGCTGCAAGAATGAGGCCAAGCAGAATTGACATGCCCCAAAGCTTAGGCAAATTCCACTTCACAGGACTTGGAGAGTAAGGTGCATTGTCGTAAGCTATTGCAAGAGTCGCAATATCGGCGAAGATGGCAATGAAGACTGTGAGCTGGAGATTGAGTGATCGGTTTTGGATGGCGATCCATAGACCCAGAAAGATCTCCAGGTGCAATGACAGCGCGATGCGATAGACGATGTACGCATACATGCGGTGAAAGATTTGTCGTGAGGTTTTGATCGCATCGATAATGGCCGATAATCCAGGTGCCAGGAACACAATGTCAGAAGCCGACCGTGCTGCATCGGAAGCACCTTCGACTGCAATGCCGGTATCAGCTCTTTTCAGTGAGGGAGCATCATTGACACCATCACCAGTCATAGCAACAAGATAGCCACGCTTTTGCAGAATTTCCACAACGTTATATTTGTGCTGTGGGAAGACCTCAGCAAAGCCGTCAGCTGCCTCAACAAAATCGTACACCTCCGAACCAGGTAGTTCACCACCTCCAGCCAGACCAAGCCGTTCAGCATCGAATATGTTCGTGCCCAGACCAAGTTGTCGCGACGTCTCCCGAGCGATGCCTACCGCATCTCCAGTGAGCATTTTAATGGACAAGCCTAACTCTTTGGCGTCTTTCACAGTCTTAGCTGTATCGTACCGAGGTGGGTCGTGACATGGCATGATACCCAACAGTTGCCATTTGTTATCCTTCTTGCGAGCAATACCTAATGATCGGAAGCCTCTGGTTGCAAACTCTGATACCTTGTTCTTGTAGGCAGCTTCGATGTCTGTAGGTATGTCGTCATGCTCTTCTACAAGCTTGAGGACGAACAAAGGAGCACCTTTGACGCAGGTGATGCGTTCACCTTCAGGCGACTGAACGACTGCACACACTTTCTTCGAAACTGGATCGAACGGTGCAAACGACAAGCACTTGAACCTTGTCAACAAGGACTTCGCGTTCGGGTAGAATTTTAGTGCTTTCAAGAATGCTTTGTCGATCGCGTCCATGCCCTTTGCTTTCCGTGATGCCGCCAAACAAGCGGTAAGCATCAGGTCGTCAGGCTCGATACCCCGAACACAGTACGGCTCATGCAACGACAACTTGTTCTTTGTGAGTGTGCCGGTCTTGTCAGAGCAAAGGATCTCGACGCCAGCCAATGACTCAATAGCAGAAAGCTTCTGAACAATAGCCCGCTTTTTGGCGAGATATGCAGCACCCACAGCCATAGTGGTTGTGACCACAGCTGGCAAACCGACTGGCACGCCAATGACGGTGATAGCAAGGACGAATCGAAGAATTGTAACGATGTCGTTGCTCCGATAGAAGCTAGATATGAAGACGACAATCAACGTGAAAATGACACCAGCCAAGAGCACAGAGCCGATCCTATTAAGAACTTCTGTGAAATGACCACTGCCGCTGGAAGCTTGATGGACCAAAGCGGCAGCGCGGCCAACAAAAGAGTGATCACCAGTAGCTGTAACAACCATGTAGCACGATCCACGCTTAACAGCAGAAGAAGCATAGCAGGTGTCGCCATGGTGCTTGTCAATAGCAAGAGATTCACCGGTGATCGATGACTGGTCGACTTGAATGAAAGCGTCCATAGAAATGATTCGACCATCAGCAGCTATGATTGTGCCTTCTTCGAGCAGGAGAATATCACCGGGCACTACCATTGGTGCTTCGATTTCTATGGTTCGTCCATCTCGGAGCACGACAGCCTTGAGAGCCAGGGTCTTTTTCAGCTCTTCGACAATCGAACCAGCCTGAAACTCTTGTACAAAGCCAACAAAGGCATTGAGTAGCAGCAAGGCACATATCACTCCGAGATCGACAAATTGTTTGAGCCCTGCAGCAAGGATCGCAGCGGCTTCCATGACGAACTGAATAGGTCCAACAAAATACATCAAGAACTTGAGGAACAGGTTGTCCTTCTCTTCCTTCATCTGATTGAGCCCAAACTTTTTCCGCCTTGTATGAATCTCGTGCTCTGAGAGACCATATTTAAGATCTGTCTGCAGCAGCTCTTCAGGAACACTTCTGACACCAATGCCTTCGATCTGCTCTTCTATTTCCTCGTCTGAATCCGTGGACTCGAGCTCTGCTATCAAAGCGTCTATATCATCATCTTCAGTGTCGTAGGTGCCACCATCAATGCTCGACTCTTGCTTCTCGATGTCAATCGCAGCCACACGAGCTTGCTTTCCATCCAGAAACGTCACATGGTGGTCTCTATTGCTACGACGAAGACTGGCTCGTGTAGCTGGAGGAATGTTGTGTCGTCCAGGCTGTGATGTCGATTGTGCCGAGCCAGCAGTGCTAGTATCGGATGGTATAGCCATTGCCTGTTGGCTAGGCATTTACTACACTGCAGTCCGAGATGACAAGCAAGCTGTATGCTATGTCTTCGAGATTCTATGGAGTATCAAGCTCAAAGCCCAAGTAGTCCTGATTCATGTATTCTCATAAAGTATAGGATCAGTGTGCAGATGTGGTCCAAAAAGCATAATGTTGTTGCTGTACGTATGAGCAATGAAGCAATACAGGAACGCTACACGTGTATCGTTAAGGAAGCAGACAAGACTGCTGCAATTCTAAGACTATAGCTTCTTTTAGTCGTGAAGAGGAAGTCGCGAATACAAGCAAGAGCTAGGATGAGCAAGGCTCCTTCCATACAATCGTCGCTGGGATCGCCAGGCCTGATGCTGTTTAGGGCTTGGCAGCCTCGTGCCATTGCTTGGAGTCGAGCTTGATAGGCGGCAAGCGATGCCCGCATCCTCATGGTTGACATGTGGTTCGGGCACAGAAGATGGCCAAGCCATGCGCGTTCCACCAGCACCATGTGCGAGTTGTCGAGTATCTGGACAATCTTGTGAAATTCTGCGCAAACTGTGATTTTCGGAACGCGCTGGGCACCTTTCGTTGTGTAACACATGAAAGGGTACACGAATCAGTCGAATGTTTTGCAGTGAATGGATATGACATTATATCGGCATCTGATCGAAAGCATCCGTCGTAGAAAGTGTTACTACAAAGGGACAAGCTACGATGACCTGAGCATATACATGTCTTGGATTCGAATCCCCTTCCCAAGTGTCAACGCCCTCGCTATATGCTGTTTGAACCCTCTTTCATCTTTACCTAACATTCACGCCCGTCTTGTACAGTGGCTTGAGTGCTACTGACCTCCCTAGTCGCCATCTTGGTTCTGGTTCTGTTGCGGAAAACCAGGAAACGAGAAGCCTGGAGGCATCATAGGCATACCATTTGGCATCATTGGAAAATTCATTGGAAAGCCCATGGGCATCATGTTGGGGTTTCCTGAGCTCGAATCTGGACGGTCATTGTGTCGATCGTCGTCTCTTCGGTCATTTCGCCGCCGATTGTTGTTACCGCTCTCACGATCACCAGAAGATTGTGGTCCTCTTCGGCCAGCGGAGTCTGTTGGTACTCTTTTACTCATTGCTACGCAGCTTGTTAGTGGACAGATGAATGAGTAGGTGATGATCCTTACCTTTGGAGGAGACACCAGCACCAATTTCGATGTCGGGTTCCTCGACAATCATACCCTCTTGTATAGGTTTGCCGCCAGTACCACCATACTCGGCACTGACCATCCACTTTCGATCGGCGTCCGTCAGGCGATATACTGGTATTATGCTGATTCCTGTCTGGTAGTCACTGCAGTCTCGTGGTCCAAAGCCAACTCCCCATTTTGTCTGCAGCCAAGTTAGCGATAGTGCGTTCTGATTTCCAAGTTTGACTCACTCTCAGCTGTGTATTGCCATCTCTATACTCTTCCATTCCATGACGTGCAGCTTCGGCGTCTTTACGATTGATCATTTTGACGAAGGCGTGTCTCTTGTCGACATTTACGATACATGTCTGGACAATGCCAAACTTGGCAAACAGTGACCGCAGGTGTGCTTCACCAGAGGTAACACCGCCAACAAAGAGCGTTCGACTAAGCACCTTGATATTGTCTTTAGGCATGCTATGATCCCATTCTAAGAACTTCTCGCCTGGTGGAGGCAAGTCTTGAGCAGGTGGAGTGGCACTTCTTCGTCGACGACCAACTGGACTACGTTGACGATAGTCGTTGCCTCGACGATCATTGCCATTGCGATACCGGTCAGGGCTACCAGGTCTACCACCACGGCGACCGTATGGATCAGGAGAACGTGATCGACGTCTACCATCTGTAGGTGACCGCATGAGGGTATCACGTGACGGATCAATCTGACCGAAACCAGGAAGCGGTGGAGGTGGAAATGGCATGCCACCCTTTGCTTGATTTTGCATATTTAGCACCTGTAGCGCAGCAGCCCATTGATCTGGCGGTATACCTTGCTGAGCCATGAGCTGCACCAGTTGCAACGTAGCTTGAGCATCTGGCGCAACAGCAGGATTCGTCAAAGCAGGAGCTTGCTGCTGTTGCTGCTGAGGGAAAAGTGCAGCTAGCGGGTTAGGTTGATTTTGGGCCATCTGCGACTGTGCGCCATTATTCATACCCGCCATGAGAGCAGCCAAAGGGTTTACATTTTGACCTTGTCCTTGGTTTACAGGTGTACTCAATTGTGGCATAGCATTTTGCAGGCCTAGCAGAGCATTTAGATTAGGTGCAGAAGCTCCTACGGGAGCAGCAGTGGGTGCGCTCGTCGCCTGGTTATTTGCGGCTAGGGCTTTCAGAGATTCTAAAAGCGAAGACGGATTTTGTGCTGGTGCTGCTGATTGATTGTGGTTAGTCATACCTTGTCCGAGCGGGACAAAGCCAGGCCGTGGAGAATTGATGGGAGTTGTTGATTCTGCGTCTGTTTGTGTTAGATCTTACGGCTAGACATAGATAGAGAGACATACTGTTTGACGGTGCAGCGTCCAGCTGACTCTTGATGCTTGCTAGCATGGCAGACGGGAAGGTGCTAGATCGCTCCCAGATCTCCACAAGCTTTCTAATCTTGGGCTACACAAGGAGTTTGTGTTAGTATATTGAGTAATATACAGTCGAAGACTGCGAAAAACAACGGTTTATGGCAGCGTACCTTCTGGTCATCAGGTGCAGCACCAATTATATCTGTCATGAACGACGGTAGCAACTCAGTAACTCTATGCACACCAGCAGCGAAAGTGCCGTCGGTAGCAGAAGGGCCAACTTGCTGACCAGATTTTCTTGCTTGGTCTACCCATTGGCGCGTCACAGAGTCTATAACGTATAGTACGCCCAGTTTATGAGTTCCTGGAGCTTTCTTGAAGTGTGTATAAATCTTTCCGACCAACACTGATTCAGACTAGCACAGGTTAGTACGATTGAGGTCGTGCGGTCGAGTCCTCGAGACATACTTGGATGTTGGCGGTACAAAGCGTCGTGAGGGCGTTGATCTTCGAGCCAGATACGCCAGGCGGTTTCAGATGCAGCATAGACTGCAATACAGAGTCCAGCTCAGCTACTGCTGAAGCCATTGTGCAGATTGCACCCTGTTACGGTACGATTGGATACTTGTAGACAAGCAGGATCTCAACTATGCACAACGTGGACGTGAATCTGTACAGTCACAAAGAAAAATATCCCTCTAGCAGGTAGTTTCTAATTCTCCTGTTGTGACGTGCAGTGGAAACTTGTAAACCACTGGATCTTCGACCTTTTACACTGGAAGGTTGTCACTACGGCGCACTCTCGTTGAGTGCAGGCAGAGGTAGACGGGTGTCAATTCGACGTTTGTTCTAGTAGAGCTACGCGATGACGGAGTGACTGATCGCTCGTGACGCTGGGTGTACCAGACTTCGAAGATGTTTACAGTATTCTTGATGGAGCGCAAAGCGCGTGTGTACAATGATTGTGTTGCGATTGTTGGGATAATTGGGATTACGTGAAGGTAGTGCGAGACTGTGAGGAAGGTAGTTGAGATTTGATCGCTTGCGTTGGTTGCGGAGTCAGGCGCAAACCGCAGTCCTGTCACGTGCCGTTATAAAGCGGAATTTGTTAGTGCCTTGAGTTTTCAGGCAGCATGTCTCCACCACTGAGCCAATGAGAGCTCCTTTGCATACTAGAGCTTCAAATTGCATTTCGGCCACCGTTGACGTCGGAGCTAGTGCTACTCGTCAACAAAATTATCTGGTCCAGCTGCAGTATTCCATCCATCCTTGTTGCGTTGTGTTTGCTTCTTCATCTCGACCATGGCTTCTTCACTCAGACTGGGTAGCTCATTGCTCCGGACTTCTGGAGCGCTATCACGACCAGTAGTACAGCAAGCTGCTTATTCTGGCGTAAGATGCGCCAGCTCAAAGGTAAGCCGTTATCCTACATATCATTTGCGGATCACTAACATCGTAGCAGTCTCTAAAGGATACCTTCGCAGACAAGCTTCCTGGTGAAGTCGAGAAAGTCAAGAAGCTTAGGAAAGAATATGGCAGCAAGGTGATAGGAGAGGTCACGCTCGACCAGGTTTATGGTGGTGCTCGAGGTATTAAATCGCTGGTCTGGGAAGGCTCAGTCCTCGACTCTGAGGAGGGTATCCGCTTCAGAGGCAAGACCATCCCAGAATGCCAGGAGTTGCTACCCAAAGCACCTGGTGGTGAAGAACCTCTGCCAGAAGGTCTCTTTTGGTTGCTGTTGACTGGAGAAGTTCCGTCTGAGCAGCAAGTCCGAGATCTCTCGGCTGACTGGGCCGCTCGATCTGAGCTGCCAAAGCATGTTGAGGACCTCATCGATCGATGTCCTAATGACCTTCATCCCATGGCTCAATTCTCGATCGCAGTCGTTGCGCTCGAGCACACCTCCGAGTTCGCAAAGGCATACGCAAAGGGAGTCAACAAGAAGGAATACTGGGGCTATACCTTCGAGGACTCCATGAACCTGATCGCAAAGCTGCCAACCATCGCTTCCAAGATCTACAGGAATGTGTACAAGGACGGTAAGGTCGCTTCAATTCAGAAGGACAAGGACTTCTCATACAACTTGGCAAATGGTCTCGGTTTCGCCGACAACCATGACTTTGTCGAGCTGATGCGTCTGTACATGACTATTCACTCTGACCACGAAGGTGGAAACGTCTCAGCTCATACTACTCACCTGGTTGGATCTGCTCTCAGCTCTCCAATGCTATCTCTTGCTGCTGGTCTTAACGGTCTTGCTGGTCCACTTCACGGCTTGGCTAATCAGGAAGTTCTGAACTGGCTTACCAAGATGAAGCAAGCTATTGGTGACGATCTCAGCGACGAAAAGATCAAGGAATACCTCTGGGACACCTTGAACGGCGGTCGAGTCGTTCCAGGCTATGGTCATGCTGTTCTCCGGAAGACGGATCCTCGATACATGTCGCAGCGTGAATTCGGTCTTCGAAAGTTGCCAGAAGATCCTATGTTCAAGCTTGTTTCGCAAGTCTACAAGATCGCACCAGGTGTCTTGACTGAGCACGGAAAGACCAAGAATCCATACCCCAATGTCGATGCTGTAAGTCATTTGAAAACCCTACGAGATGTACCACTAACAAATCCCAGCACTCCGGTGTCCTTCTACAGTACTACGGCTTGACCGAGGCCAACTACTACACCGTCCTTTTCGGTGTCTCCAGAGCTCTTGGTGTATTACCACAACTCATCATTGACCGAGCTCTTGGTGCACCTATCGAGCGACCGAAGTCCTTCAGTACAGAGGCCTATGCCAAGCTTGTTGGCGCCTCTTTGTGATCGAACTACAAACAATTCCGGTCTTCACTTCCAACCACCTTAGATACTTTGGATTCATGTAGCGTATAGGGCAAGGAATTTGGGACACAGAAGCGAGGTCTAGCTTCGCTTTTGTAATAGCCGTGTCATATTAGCAGGCGAGACTGCTGTAGCTGTAGCATATCAATCAGACGAGCATTGCTTCGTATCTCGTAAGGCCTGTCCGAATGTTCACGGAAGTTTGTTGAGGCTGAGAGAGAGAGGTGGAGGCCTCAACTGCGCTAGCGGGCCATTAGCAAGCCGTTTGGGACAAGTCCAGCGCTGAAAATAATTACTCCGTCAGCTTCGGTCATCAAACTGCTATAGTACCGAAACATTGATGATATTGTCGCTGTTGTTTGTTGTACTGTGACAATTTACCCGGCTTCCACGACTCTCTGCTCTTCTGTACGGTCTCTTTGTCCCGTTGCTCTCTTTCGCATATTGGTGTCAACTTCTGCAGATCATCGTCAACCACCCCTTATCGGCTTGAATCTCTACGCAGGCAACGAAGCCGCACTACCCCCTTGGTCAGGGCAGACAATACCTAGCAGTCATCAGCGATGTCAGCATCTCCTGCCACGCTCGAGAAAAAGCCAGTCAAGTTCAGCAACTTGTTGCTAGGCGCTGGCTTAAACATGTTCGAGGTAACCACTCTCGGTCAGCCTTTAGAAGTCATAAAGACGACGATGGCGGCCAACAGAAGCGATGGTTTCGCAGGAGCAATGGCAAGGATATGGGGTCGTGGCGGTGCACTAGGATGTAAGTTGAGCTTTTACAGCACCATCTTGGCTGGTTCTAATAAGCCGCAGATTACCAGGGTCTAATTCCATGGGCCTGGATTGAAGCATCCACGAAAGGCGCTGTCCTACTTTTCGTCGCATCTGAGGCGGAATACAGAGCGAAGACGTTCGGCGCAGGAAACTTCACAGCCGGTATCACTGGTGGTATGGTTGGTGGTTTAGCGCAAGCGTACGCGACCATGGGTTTCTGCACGTGTATGAAGACAGTTGAGATTACACAGCACAAACTTGCTGCTCAGGGCGTGAAGCCACCTAGCACATGGGCCACGTTTGCAGATATCTACAGAAAAGAAGGTATCGCTGGTATCAACAAAGGTGTGAATGCGGTTGCTATTCGACAAGTCACGAACTGGGGCTCTCGATTTGGTTTGTCTAGACTTGCGGAACAAGGTATTCGGAGAGTGACTGGCAAAGAGCACGGAGAGAAGCTATCTGCATGGGAGAAGATTCTTGGATCAGGTCTTGGTGGTGGTCTCTCGGCGTGGAACCAGCCTATTGAGGTCATCCGAGTAGAGATGCAGAGCAAAAAGGATGACCCAAACAGGCCTAAGAACTTGACCGTCGGTAAGACGTTCAGGTATATCTATGGTCAGAACGGTCTCAAGGGCTTGTATCGTGGTGTCACTCCTCGTATTGGTCTCGGAGTGTGGCAGACAATCTGCATGGTGAGTCCTGCCAAACACTAACATTAACGGTCTTTTACTAATGATACCAGGTTGCGCTTGGAGATATTGCTAAGGAAGCCGTTGAGAAATTGACTGGTGAAGCTGTTACTGCTAAGCATTAGAAGCATGGTGTTCAGGTACTGGGAAAACCTTGGGTAAATCAAGAGTCTTGTTTCTTCTGTCGGGATGAGCGATTGTTGTGAATCGTGTATTGTGAACGGAAAATCTATAGAATAGGAGAAGGATTATATGCATAGAATTATTTCATGACAATTCGGCACACTATTTGAGCATGAAAGTTACGCATGTTCCTCCACAGCCGCGCTTAGTGCCAGGTGCCTGTCGTGATGTACTGCAAATACCTCTTTCGATGTGCGTGACACACTGCAGGAGACAATCACGCTAAGGCCATTGATCCATTGCAGCTGAAGGCAGATTACCTAAGATAACATGAATTTGGCAAGAACGAAGTTAGCTGTTGGATAAGCACGAAGTTATTTTGTTTGCTCTCACTTCTGGTATAGTTCCAGATCAAAATGCTATCAATTAAGGCTCAACGTTCTTTCATTAGTCCATGGCATGGCTGTCACTACAATGACTCTGTTGTCTAGTCAAATCGGCACGCCCAGTTGTCCTTTTCTGTATCAAATCGCCACCCACGACGTCTTCCTCATCGAATGCGCCTGCTCCCGTTGCGTCACCAGGCCCCGTCGCTTTCTCGCTTTCTACCGGGTCTTCTCCTGTCCTATTGTCCTTCATACCCCATCCACCAGACCAGCCGAACCAGCCCTGTTCATGCGGACCTCGTGCCATGACCACTAAGAAGCTGAAGCAGACAGCACCAACCCCAAGACTGCCAGAGCTGATCCAGCCGCCATAACGTTGGTAGATTGCATTTCCTGCACTTGTTCCTGTAATTTGACCCAGAAAGGTGCAGATCATGAAGACTGTATTTACCCTGTTCCTTGCATCTGAAGCAATACCGTAGATGGCGCTTCGATTAGCAATCTGTGTGATCTGTAGACCTGCATCTAGACCCATTGCTTGAATGATAGGTCCTGCGAGTGTGAATGTGCCGGTGTATGTTCCTATGCAGCAACCGACTAGATTGAGACCTTCACCTACCAAAACTGCATATAATGGAAGTTTTAGTGGCTGTATCAGATACTTTGCATACAACGGTCCTAGTATGATACCTGCAAGACCTATAAGACCGAAAAGGCCGATAGGTGTTGGTGGTAAAGAGTACGGCGGTGAAGATAGCAGGAAGGTCAACGTTGTCCAATAGTCCGTAAAGCTTACACTTGTGCAGAAGCTGATAAGACCTGCCTGTACGAGTACAGGATACTTAAAGGCTATTCTGATGATGCTCAACAACAATTTCGGGTACTCTTTGAGGAAGGCTTTCACTCGATTTCCTGGTGGCAATGGATTTGTGCTAGGATATGCAGGCATGAACATATACAGCGCCATGAAGATGGAGTACTGGAGCCCTAGAGCTATCCAGTAGATATTCCTCCAGTTTGTGTACTGAGCGACCACGCCTGATAGTATCCTGGCTATGACGATGCCCAACAGATTACCGGAGACCACAATGCTCAGTGCCAACGGTCGACGATGCGGAGGTGCTAGCTCTCCTACAAGAGGAAGCATAATCTGAGGCGTGACAGTAGTAATTGCCGTCACAAACGTAATCGCGAGAAACGCCGAGAAAGAATTAGTAATACATAGTCCTATCCATAACGTTGCTGTGATAAAAACCAAGATAAGGACAAACGGACGTCTGGGAAACAAGTCCCCCAAAGGACAAATCAGAAGTAGTCCAACCGCATAGCCGCTTTGTGCCAATGTTGGCACTTGAGATACCTTGAGATCGGGAACATTGAAGTCTCGTGCCAAAACGTTCAAGATGGGATGGCTGTAGTAGAGATTGGCAACGGTGAACGCGCCTGCAAATGCGAACAGGAGATTCTGCAATATCGAGAACTGAGGTGGATTGAGAGGATCATATCGACACCATGGTGGTGTCCAAAATACCCGACCGAGAAGGCTGCTGGCTTTGCTGTGTTCGTTTGATTGGTCGCCGTTGGTTGACAGGTCTGGCGTCTGCTGGTCCGACGAGGTTGGGCTGGTCGCCGTCAATGCGTCATCCTGATTATGGTTCTTCTCGTTGTTGTTCGTGTGATCGTTCATGCTGTTGGCGTTGTCTGAGAATATTGCCCGCTTTTGAACGGAGGAGGTCCGTCGTGCCTGAGAAACGACGAAGACATTCTACTGACCAGCATACTGACAACATTGAACGGAGCGTGACTAGCGGTCGGATACTTACCGCAAGATTACACGATTCTGAACTTTGAAGACTGAATCCACCTCGGACTCGGTGTCATAAGCGATGTCGCCGGAGAAATTCCAGCTTAGTTCGGGCTCAGTACAGGCTCAATCTAGTGGCAACTTGCGCGCACTTGAAGGCTCCGAGTTTTTTTTTCAAGCTTTCAGTTGGGCTTCACTTCAAAAGCACTTGAGCTCTTCTATACGACAATGTTATAAGTTGTTGGGTAGTATCATGTCTACATGCGTCATATTGATAGGTACGAATGCTTATCTAGCTCTATACCTGCTTATCCAGGCTTTGTGCGGCACACATCTTGGTGTAAAGGCCGTTCTTGTCTAGGAGCTCAGTATGTGTCCCCTGCTCAGCAATTTTTCCGTTAAGAAATACACAAATCACATTGGCGTCCTTTACGGTGCTCAGTCTGTGTGCGACTGCGAAGGTGACACGGCCACCTTGTCTAGCAGCGTCCATCAGTGCTGCTTGAACAATCTTCTCACTCTGGGTGTCCAGCGCACTAGTGGCCTCGTCGAGCAGTAGTATCTTTGGATTCCTGATTAGAGCTCTTGCTATAGCGATCCTCTGTTTTTGTCCTCCTGAAAGTGAGGACCCTTTGGAACCGCACATTGTAGCTAGACCCTCAGGCAAGGAGGAGACGAATTCCCATACGTTCGCCTGCTTGCATGCATCAATTATGATGTCCTCCGAAGGTCGCTGTGAAGGGTCGTCATTAGGATCGCCAAGCGCGATGTTTTCTCGAATCGTGTCTTGGTATAAGGTGGGCTCCTGCTGTACCAGTCCAATGACTGAACGATAGAGGCGAGGTGACATAGAGGTTATGTCGGTAGATGTCTTTGATTCCTCTAATGTAATTACCCCAGTGACGGGATCATAGAATCGCTCTAGCATAGCTACGAGTGTACTCTTTCCACACCCCGAAGCACCGACTAGAGCCACGAATTGCCCTGGTTCTGCTTTAAGGGACACGCCGCGAAGTACTTGTGCTTCTGGTCTGAGTGGGTAGGAGAACCGAATGTCGTGTAATGCTGGTGCTGGATGGTCGTCTGGGGAAGGACCAATGTGTTTGTTCTCGTCCGTTTCACCGATTCTGGGCTGAATACTCCTTATCCAGAATATGTAGTTCGCGCCTCCTTTGGCTTTCGTAATACTGGTGCTCCAGCTGAA
>JAKLMI010000254.1:0-17105 GCA_022813495.1 Pasadenomyces melaninifex
CTCAGGAAGCCAGAACTTACGCTTCATCACAACTGGCGATGGTCCAAAACCTCTTTCCAAGCTGGAACAAGAAGATAGCCGTCTGAGCTCCACGTCCGATTTGACCAGCGTTCTATCCACAACTTCATCTTCTGGCTCTCAAAATATCAATGTTAGCAATGGGTTCAGCGATACCTCGAACGGCGCCATCATCAGCGCTTGTAGTGCCAGGCACCACGTAACGGGATCAGCGTCCATTCACGCGACCTATCCAAGAGAGTGGATCGGCTTGGTACATGCTAGCAGCGGTGGTAGCGGCAATATCAGGGTTTCTGGGTTTGGACTCGAGCACGACAAGAGAGGCAACAAGGAGGAGTACGCGTGGAGAGGGACTGATTTGCCGGATATTGACAAGGCGATTGAGTTAAGGTGTGATGGGAGTGGTAGTATTGGGTTTTCGTGTTAGATGCACAATGTCGAGGATTTTTGAACGTGTCATTTTGATGTTCTGCAACTTCACATACTGATAGTAGTAGGATAGTGCATTGGTGTGCTAAAGCAGAGTGGATGACAAGCACTGCAATAGTAGTCTGAATTGCAAGTGCATGCAAATCTGCCAAGCTCAGACGCGCCGAGACGCGCCCGGAAAGACCCACTGATCTGCCACCCAAGCCACCCTCGTCATTTATCGACAGGGGTTGATTTCAGGCATTGTTTCAAGCTGATAGGTGCAACAAAGCTCGTTGGTTGTTGTTTCTCAGGATCGTGGTCAGCATCGTTGTTGCTATTCTTGTAGTGCAAGTGAGTAGGTGTGGCTGGTGGGGAGGAGGAGTGAATATGCACATAGGAATTTTACAATCAGTATCTGGGTTTCATCATCTTGATACTATCAACGTTGAACACAATGTCTGCGCTTAATACAACAGCACTGAACTGCTCGGTAGCACCAACAAGTACACCTTCCGATGCAGGCATCGCAGGAGCAGGCATCCTGCTCGCATTCATTATCACAGCTGCGCTAGCGCTTATCCTCTCCTCTTACATTGTAGTAACAGAAGCATTCATGGCATCCTCACCAAGAACGATTGCTCGAAAACTCCTCTCAGGTCTGTCGGATCAACAGCTCGTCGAAGGCATAGCGATACAAGCTTTGGGTCTGACAAGGATCAATAGTATGGTGGCATACCATTTCTTCATCATCTGGATGTTGAGTTTGCTTAGTACAGCCACCAATTTCGCTGCTCTTTTGGCGCTTGTGGAGGACTTTAAGAGAGATTGGGTGCTTAGATGGCTGCGTCAAGCTGCGATGTTCGTCAATCTCTGCCTGACAATCGTCTTCGGAGTGTTCGTGCTTGAGGTGAACTGGAAGTCTTTGCCGTCGACCTTGCCAGTTGGATGCGTTTGGGAGGATCATGCAGAAGAGCTAGAGGACAAGAGCAAGACTTCGCTTTCGGTCGCTGGGACAATAGCTGTCATCGCTGCTAGCACGATCGTATTTGTGCTCGGGACATGGTATCTGCACCTGCGGAAACAGATGTGGGGCAAGATTGTGAGAGTCGTCAGTCTGCTCGTGCTCTTCGCAATTGCGATTGCTGCAACAGTAAGAGTCGTCCTCATCTCACAAGCATTTGGCTCACCAACTGTGCCGCTGTCGAATCAAGATGAGAAAGTCTGGAGCTTTGGACAGCTGCTGGCATTGGTTATGCTCATTCTGCCTTTTATATCTGCACTCGAGATCTTCAGAGGAGAGCTGCAGGTCCCTAGCCAGCAGCAAAAGCGCATCGATGCTGACGAAGTGCCTCTGACGAGCTCGATGGAGGAGTGTGGTAAGAAGAGGTATACGTATCAGTCGAACCCATTCTTCAGGTAGACGCTGTATAACTGTCGAAGCATTACAGGAGTTCCTGCACCTTAGTGTGGACTCAATTCTTCGTTCATGGATGTGCTTTTGCTCATGATCTTACGATTCAGCTCTTCCTGTTCTCCTTCGAATCTTTCCGTGACAAAATGCTCGCAATAGCCTCTTCAATCTCCTCATTCGCTTCATCTTCAGTCTGACCTTTTCCGTCAACGCCCAAACCACCTCTGATCATCCTTCTCGCATCAGCCAAGCTGTTGATATCGAGGTACATCAATGCTCCCCCCGTAGCCACCATCGTAACACTGAGGACGTTGATCGTAGCCAATTGCAGAGCTTGCACAGCCTCCAATGCACCACTAACATTCTGTGCCTGTTCGAAATTGTTCGCAGGAGCATCCTTGAAGAATGCAGCTTGAGAAGCTATGCGCCGTCGTGCTAGTGATCGACGTGTTGTGACAACAGATAGACCAAAGAATGCTAGTCCTGCTGCGAGTATCAATTTATTGCGCCGGCGACCATCCTCTTGTATCTTTGCGCATTGTTCAGCTGAGACTATGCTACTCTGCGAGCTGGACGTAGTGGCTGCTGGTATGGTCACAGCTGACGGCTCTTCCAGCAGTCGCTTCTCGTGGATTTGATTCTCGGCAGGTCGATGTCTAATTGAATCTGCAGGTGGAGGAAACTTGAAGCTAGAAAAAAATGATCCAAACCATGACATTGCGCCGAATCTGTATTCGAGATCTAACAGCTCTTAGGATTCAATGTAGGCACGGACGTGATACTACAGCGTTCCTGTGCACAACAAGTTCATTTTGATGTGAGTGGTACTCGTTGATAGTTCTTCAGTTCCGAAATTCTTTGCTCTCCAAAGTTATGGCAGTCACGCTCCCCGAGCACTTTCCATCCAGGGACTTTCCAGTGCCCAAACAAGCTTAGCTGACACCCCTTACTTTGACGTCTAATCAAGCTGTAGGAACGCGAGGACTTGTTCCAGGTTACTATTGCAACATGTGAGATCGCGAAAACAACAGCACTGCTTGGTCACTCTTTACTAGCACTACAACGAGGTCAGCTCAATCTGCAAGACACGTAAATGGACGAAACGCCCTCATCGTGACGCCATCTGAGATGACTGTCAAATCATTTGATCTTGAGAGCCGTATAGCTCATGTCTGCTCTTCGATGCCACCAACGCTCGCCCCGCCGCACACCGTTAAGGGTGCCTAACTCCTACGACATCATTCTCACCAGGTTCTCGGGCGCTATGTATCTACCTATGCATATTCCCAGGACCGCGCTCGGTTGAGCTTTCTCAAGCCAGATACGAATGAATGGCATATAGCACATGGGTGTCGACGTGTACGAACGTCGCATAGACACAAGCACTTCGACAGAGCAACACGCGTTCAGGTCCCATGTTCGACTCCCCCAAGCTACCCGTGCCGCATCTTTGGGTGCTGGACCATGTTTCATATGTTTGATAGTCAAAATTTAGATTCGAAATTGTCACACAGATGAATCTACACGATTCAAGAGCAATTACAGCTCTGCTGGCGCAATGGTAGCGCGCCAGACTTCTATCCAAGGAGTCTATCTGGAGGCTGTGGGTTCGAGTCGTGAGTTATCCCAAACAATAGCCCATAATTGACCCAAATTCTAACAAATCATGCAGCCACGCAGAGTGCTTCGAGCAATTACTTTTTGCCGTTGTTCTTGTTGTGGGATCCCTCGCAGTGCTGGTTGATTGCTGTGTTGGTCCATTCATTGTGAACAGACACACAGTTTCCTTCTTCACGTTAAAACTCTTCCCGGTACAGAATAAGAACTCGCTACAGAGAGTACCAAATTGTGCTTGAACAAATGTATTCGTGTAATCTTTCAATTCATACTGCTGTAAAACTGGCTATATACGCTTGAGTATCAACGACCCGACCTTTTCAACAACTGATTTCCAGTACACTATAGAGTGACGAATATTTCAGCAGCTTAGTGTCCAACAGCCAAAGGTCTCTCGCTGTTCGCCATTCGTTCCTTGATCTCCTCCCTCCGCTCCTTTCGTAGATTTCGAGCATATCTGACACCAAAGCCGTGGTCGAATACTTCCTTGATCTCTTCGATGGTCAAACCACTGACTTCAGGATAGAAGAAGTAGATAAGGACCCAACCAATACCGCAAATTGCGGCATAAAAGCCAAAAGCACCGCATGGGGTGATCCCCTTCATCATGCTCAAGAAAGTCGAGGATACGATGATGTTGCTTCCCCAGCAGCTGCAGGTGAGCCACATAGTGCCCATAGCACGGACTGGTAGATCGAAGAAATCGCAACTCATCCAGGCAGTGTTTCCAACTGAGACTCCGTAGAAGAAGACGAACCAGATGATGAAGACGAGAACCACAATAGCTTGTGTGTGAATGTTGTTGCTGGTGACCGCCAATGTCTCTCTGTCAATCGGGATGAAGCTGAAGGCTACTGCAACTGCGAGAAGACCAGCCGCCATACCCCAGACAGTGGAAAGCAGGACTCTTCGGCGACCAATGGGATCGACACACATCATGTTGACCCAGGTCATGATGAAGTTGGTACCTGCAACGACAAGACCGACTGCAACTGGGTTGCTAAAGCCGACAATGTCGAAGAGTGTGGCTGAGTAGTACATAAGTGTATTGAAACCAGACATCTGACTGATGACCATGAGACCGCAGGCACAGATGAGAGCTCGCAGGTTTCGGGGAACGGTGTGTAGCTGCTTGATCTTGGACCACCGAGTCTGTGAGTAGTTGAGTTCCTTGGCTTCCTCACATGCGTGATGAATAAGAGCTAATTTGTTCCTCACTTGCTCGTCACTGGCACCCTTGTAGATCTTGCGAATAACCTTCTCAGCCTGTTCCATCTTGCCGTGCCAAACGAGCTGTCGAGGAGACTCCGGGCAGAAAGGTAGGCAGCATGCCAAAATGATCGAGGGAACACCTCCTAGACCGACCATGTATCGCCAGCCGTGAGGAACATGCGCAAATGCTGCACCAATTCCATATGAAATGACCTGGCCACCAGTGATGGACATGTTGTTGAGCCCGATCAATCTGCCTCTGACCTTGGTTGGAGCGATTTCAGCAATGTACAAAGGTACTACCATAGCTGCCGAGCCGACACCAAAACCGACAATCAAACGACCAGCGACCATTTGTCCGACAGAGTAGGATGCTGCTTGGATCACAGCACCAATCGTGAAGAGAATACATCCGACGTATATGGCAACCTTGCGTCCATACTGATCTGCCGTAAGTCCTGCGATGATTGCACCAATGAAGGCACCTCCGGAGCAAAGTGAAGTTATAGCCTCCTTGTCGCTAGCAGTGGCTGGTACTCCACCAAGATCGTTGCCAAGGTACACGAGAACAGCTGAGATAATACCAGTATCGTAACCGAAAAGGGCGCCTGCGACGGATGCAGTGAAGGCGACAATCCACACGAACCAACTGGTTGGTAGGTCTTCGATAGTGTCATCACCAGGTGCTTCAGCCAGATGTGTCTTGTCTGGAAGGACCATAGACAGGGCAGCTTGATCGAAGCTGCTTCTGCGACGTCCACCGACTGTGCTGGCTACACTCTTCTTTCGAGTGGAGTCTTCATAGTGAATGACACCAGTCTTCTCGTTGATTGGGTCTGCGCCCATTTTTGCAGATGTTGTGTAAGGTGATCTGCGAGAACGTCTGGTTGTGAAATTTGACGTTTGAACTGTTGTGAGACGGTTGTCCTGGCTTTGTGAGCTGGATGGGAAACTACACGACTATCGAAGGATGGATGCTGGCTATATATTCCCCATGGGCAAGTCGACAGCGGAATATGTTCGGACCACCCCAGACTCTCGACGGCAATGACGCTCCACCTAATGACAGACCTCATCGTCGAGGACTTGCCACTATAGGCATAATTTTTGCGAGAACTAGACTGGACTGGTCCAAGTGGCAGGTCAGAAGAGCTTCTAGAATGGCACTAGAAGAGTCCAAACATCCGCTATCCCCAGGATAGGCTAACCCCGCCTTTTCGACACGAATTGCGGTGCAGAGGCCGATGAGTCGCCGTGATCGTGCGAGATCGATGACCTTGTCGACCTTCCCGATTGATGTCGCTGCAGAATTTCGGCTCAGCCAGAGCGAATCTGCCTGCAGCGACGGCTCGAGATGCATACTAGGTTTTGCTGTTGCTTTGCATCACGTCACGTGTGCAAGGATCCTACGGAATCGATAGCACTCTGCGGAACCATTGAGGTCACAGCATCTACGTTTTCGTGATACCATGCTTTCCGAAGCGAGTGAGCAATCTGAGATGTCGGGTATGCATACCGGTTATGCAAGAGATCGAGTACTCCTAGTAAAGCCATTTGTTCTCTAGGTTCCTCGAAATACTCGCCGAACATGGCAATGCCTAAGCACGCATTGATTAAGCTCGGTGGACAGTGCTGATTGCTCAAAGCGATTCCGCAAAGGCGAAAGAGTATCTTTTTGGTAGACGACACAAAGGCGTTCGTGGCTGCAAGGAAGCCATGACCCAGCCTCGGTCGAGTGGGATTGAAGACTTCCAGTAGCATCCGCGCAAGCTCGATATACGTGGTACCACTGACATGACACGGATCGAGATACCATATCTCGGGAAACACGCCATCGAGTGATTCTGGTTCACTGCAGTACGTGGGCTCGAAGGTTGCTGGCAAGAGACTACAAAGCATGTGCTCTCGATCTCGAAGTTCTCGCCAGCGATCTTGATTAGTGTATGATGGTGCGATCTGGCCGTCACTGGAGTCGCTACCATAGCTAAACTCTAGTACATCAGCACAAAATGTTACCATACGATTTGCCCATATCGCATCGGTGGCAGGGGTAAGCTGTCTGAAGAATTCGCAGCGCGTGAGTGGAAATCGGACTGGTTGTTGTTTAAGGAAAGATGCATGCAAATCCTGCCTGAAAGCCGTCCAGAAGCAGGCCTGACGCAACCCACTTGCTCCAAGCTCGTCAGTATGCACAGATGGAGATGGCACATCCATGATCCTCTCCTCCAACGAAGATGGGAACACTGTAGGAGAGCTATGCGGTAGCGCTAATGCAGGTGGCAGCTGTGCGTCGATGAAGACACTTGCGATTCGTAGAAACAATTGTTGATCTTGTTCCTCCTCAGTTGCGCCTGAGTTGTAGCCCATCTCCTCGTCAGTTCGAAGGGCTAGAACAGCTGCAAGTAGGTTTTCGTCGTGTCTCTTGTGTGGGTCCAAACTGAGCTGTAATAGATTGCGAATACAATCGTTGTGGTAAGGCACAGCGAAGTCCTCATTGAGCTCAGGTATAGGTCTTCCCTTCCACTCCACGATGCCTTCACTATTTCGAAACCTTTTGTTGCGTGACATATTCCTGGCGGCGATCGTGAGGACTGCGCTGCGAAGCGGACCTGTTTGCCGTGCTCGTTGTGGCACGACTGTTGCAAAGTGTCTATCCGGATCACAAAGATCAAACCAAGGAGCTAATTCCTGGTGAAAGTAACGCAGCAACACATTCTCGATAAACTCTGAGGGCGTGCTCTTTATCTTCACAAGTTGGTCTAGGTATCGTGTGGAAGCTCTACGTAGTCGAGCAAAGGGTGAGCTCGTGATCGATGATGGTAGTCGCTCTGAGCTGTATATTCTAGGACGTGTTTGATCGTGCCAATCGCTCCAAGAAAATCTGTCCTCAGATGGGGTAGGCAAAGGTGGTGGGAACATTTGATTTGTAACCTCTCCGGGAGATTGTGTCTGTGGTATCGAGACTGCAGCCTCTTTTTCTCCCGAATCAGTAACGGACTGCGATGTCAGATCAGTGTCCGATGAAGCTTGCTTCTCTATCGGATGAGGGTCATTTGTAGCTATTATCGGCTGCATGAACCGAAGCTGAACAGAGGTGGATGTAAAATTCATCGAAGCATTGTTATCTTCACCTTTATCTCGAATATCATCCGCTTCAGCCGTTGTGCTTGACACCTGACCACCAGTTCGTCCAGACACTGCGGTGCTCGCCTCGATGCCATTAGTCGAAAGTCCGTCTTGAAGAACACTGGCGCTTGTGGTAAATGCATTGCCTTTTTTCGGTGTCCGCTTCACCTTGCGCTCGCCACGCAACCTCGACATTGGTACATCTCGAAATCTGATCTTCTTCGTGCTTTTGACACACTCGCTTGATGACTTCTCACACCTCTGGCATTTTGCTTGGTTTGGCGCATAGACACACTTCAAGTGCTGAGATCTGCACCGGTCACAAGGCTTCATATCACTTCGTTTTGCTCCTTTGGAGTCGTCCGATGCCATTTTTATTCACTGTCCTTGCTGAGTGACGATCATTCTTGACGGAGATAAGGTCTGACAGGTGATGAAAGCTGTACAACACAGATGATAGCCATCTCTCACTCGCATTACGCGGCTGTGAGAACTCTTTTGTCGTATGCTCTACCGCTTTACCGTTGAGACACAATTATGTGAACTCATAAGATTACTTTTCGGTGATGCCTCGGACAGTCCTGGCTTTGCCGAGCAGTGAAGGTCTTCTATCATAAAGTCCTAGCCAAGCACGATAGGTGGATCTCCATGATACGATGCGGGCAGCCAATTACGACGAACTTGAGCTACTAGCGTGTGGGGTTTGCGCTCCTGGTTGCTTTAAGCCCTATCCCGTTTACAATACAGACCAAATTGGACTGTACATATGTACCACCACTGTAAGGTTCACTGTTACCTATGCAAACTTTGAGGTTAGCAAGTTTAGGTGCTAGAAGGACGACATCCGTGAATGCCGCTGCACCACCATATCGGTAGAACGGTTAAAGGGTCTATTACTCCTATATACTTCTGAAAGCACATTGGATCTATGTCTATGGAATCGAAGTCAATATTTCTTCCGTATGACAAAGTATTAGCCCCAGACATCTTCCTGCCACCTCTTACTTCTTTTCATGGTGTCCATCCATATCTTACTATCGGCCTCTGAGGCATTCTGTTGCTCACGTACCGCGTCAACAATCGTACGGCCAGCTGCCTTCGCCATGATTGTGCTGCCACAGAAATAGAGGTGACCTTCCTGCTCACACAGCATGCGCAAAATCTGTGCCTTTACTTGAGGTTCGCTCAAACGATCTTGGACGTACATCTTAGGGTGACCGACCACCCTTGAGAATGCCGTAACGATGTTCAGCTTTCCTTTAAGCGGTCCATTCTGCAGAGCTTCAATCTCATCTTTGTACAGGTAATCTTCTTCTGGGTTTCTGCAACCAAATACTAGCAGTACTGAACCTATTTCCTGATTCGAGATCTGTGCCATTTGTGCGCGTTCCTGTAAGAACGCTCTGAAAGGTGCTAGACCTGTACCAGCTGCGACAAGCACTAGAGGAGTCTTGTGCAAGAATGGCATCTTGAATGCTGACCTGCGGATGTGCGCCCAAATGTTGGGTCTGCTGACGATGTCCAGGTTTGAGAGGTATGATGTGGTAAGACCTGGTATAGTCACTGCAGGATTTTGAGGTAGTTCTGCTGGAGAAACAGCCACTGTGATAGCCATTTGACGTGGTGAAGTCATAGACGAACTCGATATCGAGTAGTACCGTGGCTGCATGGGTCGCAGTGACTCAACGACAAAAGCCAGTGGAAGATGAGACCAAGAGACGGTCGAGTCCTGCGTGATAGTGTACTCTAAAAGTCGAGCAAAGGTGATATGATTCTTAGCCACGAATGTCGTGTAGTTGGCCTTGTCGCTCAATGTTCTTAGGGCTGACTTAGCTGCCTCATGTGTTGTCATTTGAATCAGAGACTGTACCACGTCTCTCGATACCGGCGCACCGACCTCAAGATGGTGTCTAAAGAGAGCCAACATGGTAGATCGTTGTGGAAGTTTGAGCTCACTAGAGTCGAGTACCGTAATTGTAACCTCAGAATCTGCCTTCTCTTGAAGGCCCAAAACATTGATTAGCCGTTCAACTTCATTGGTGGCGTTTGTCGGCCAGATTGCCAAGTGATCTCCAGTCTTATATTTGATCTGAGGATGAGCTCTAGCGTCTATTTCGAAATGAAGACAACTGCGACCAGCACTGGAATTCTGCGTGAGCGTCCTTACCTCTTTCAGAGGCAGTTGAGTGATGGCACTATAGTCGCGCTGAGCTTTCCTGGATAATTTCAAGGCCTTAGGCACTTCGTATTGCATAGTTTCCTGGCTTTCGGTCTGTATCTCACTTCCATCAATCTGAATTGTGGGCACATAAGTAGGAGTACGCTCTTCCAAGCCCAGCTTGCTATGAAACGTCGCAAACAGATCGTCTCTCCAAGAAGCGAAGTCCTCTTCTGTACCACTGTTTGCGTCATCTGCCTTGCCCACAGGCAACAGAGGTACAGCATTGAATTGGTCAAGGCATTTCACCATATCATCGACCACTTTGTTGTAGTAGACATAATTGCTGTTGCCGAGGCCGAAAGCAGCGTACCTGAGGGCTTGCAAAGACTTCGATTGACTCTGTAACCACGATAAGAAGTCGCAGGTGTTGTCGCTAGGATCACCTTCGCCGTAAGTCGACACGAGAAAGATTGCGAATTTGCTCTCAGGTATTTGTGCAATCGTCTCAGCTTCATAATCCGAGAGATCAGCCACAAGCACGTTAAGTCCGAACCGACTGGTGCAGTCTCGTGCTAGGCGATGTGCCAGACCTTCTGCTGTGCCTGACTGTGAGCCCCAGAAAATGACGAGATCTTTCTGTTGTTGTATCAATTGCTTGGCAATGTCCTTAGTGCTTTCATCTCTGCTGATTGGTGCAAACTTCTCCTGAGGTCGCTCATACAATTTATACAAGTACGGATCTGACTTTGCCCACAGTCGACCATAAGACAGATAGGCGGCAGCCCCGAGCAAGAGAACGACTAGGGCGAAATAATCATCAATGCTCAGGCCTTCGAGAAGAGGCTGCAACTGTAACAAGCCACTAATATCCACGCCCTTGGTATATGTGACTGTGTCCATTGTCGAGCTGCTGTTATTGTCGTGAGTGCCCTGAAAACATACTGTGAAAACATATGACAAGCAAATGGTATTTATTGTTGGTCTCTACTACCTGCTCAGTCGTACAAGGCGTTCAGCATCGTGCCAAGCATATGGAATGGTCAGTACATCCCGAATTAATGCATGCCCCGCCGTACGAGGAATCGGAGCCATTTCTGCGTCGAGATGTCGGTCCTGTGTTCATTCGCAAAGTAAAAGCCAACAAGCACAGTCAGATTCAGCATGATCGACAGCCTGGCCCAAGAGGGTATTTCTATGCCGAGTCTCCAGTCACAGCAGAAACCTTGTGCTGATTGGCAAACGGCGCAAACTTTGCAACATTCCCGATCGAATTGCCTACGGGGTAGATAGCTGGAGCTGAGACACTGGGTGGGATTGTGCCCGGTCTCATCCTTATTGTTGCGATATCAGAATTCCGGGGCAATCCAGTCAACGGGAAACTCGTTCCAGGCTGTCAGACTAGTTGTCGACTCTCTGTGTCTGCAGCTTAACTATCGCTGAAGGATGTTTCGAGTGCTTGCAGGGACGAGGTGGCAAGGTTTGTTGCCAGCTTCAGGCAGCAATTATGTCAGATCTCTCGCATAAGTTGCTTTGTACGGACAAAGCTATAGGTTCGAATCGCAAGCGAAAAGGTTGCTCTTCAGCACATCTTTACTGCATTCATAGAGCTTGACACAAATGACACCGACATTCCTTCAGGACTCGGCTTACCGAGTGCACCGTTTGCGCGTGTACGATGTGATTCTGAGAGATCCCGGGTTGTCTGACAATATTACACGCCACTAATTGCCAATTCTACGAACTGCAACCATCCTAGCAGACCGCAATCTATCTCTTTGTGCTTCTTCGCCCTTCGAACCGACACTAAGTATTGCGTTCGCTATGAGAACAGCATTTGAGACATTGCCTCTCCTTTGGAATCAGATTCGAAAGCTCGTCAACCCGAACACTTCAATGCGAGCAGGCTGCAGGACTTCGATATAGAATACTTCCATTTACAGCGCAGTGCAACACCTCGTACTTTCGTGCGCGAGATATATTTTGAAGACCCGAGCAATCTTTCTGAGCCCAGTGCACGCATTGTCAATTTCTCAAAGTCTACTCTATCACGACTGGCCGCCCGGCAATGTACCTGTCGACTACCCACCAAGATGCTCGGAGAACATGTGAAGAACTGCTGAAGGTCGATACTGAAAGCTGATTCATCCTGAAGTGACCGCAGAAGAAAGAGATTGACACGTAACATACGAGCCGCATGATTCGTGCTGATGCATGCAGCTAGAATGACTCTGCGATAACACATCTCGGGCGACAAGCTACGAAAACCTTTGCTACCATAACGTGTCTAGTCGCCAAGGTCGTCGTCAATATGTACCCTTGTCGAGGGCTCAATATGCAGAACTTGTGGCGCAATCTGCCATGGTAAGGTGAAGCAACACGAGCTAGTGGTTACGCAGTCCTCTCTGAAGGTGTCCTAGTTGTGCAAATAGAGTCTTCTTTTCCCGAGTCAACTCGCAGAACACATGTTCGATGAGTTTTTGGGGTCATACTCCGCATTATGCCTTCGACATCCACCCCTTGTGACACGACCTCTGGAGAAGCCGGGCTTGATGGAGAACTGCACGACCGTTCTCGTCCAATCGCGATATGTTTCGTTGAATTCGTTCTCTTTTTCCTCTTTCATCGATGTGAGAGTTCGCCGATGCTATGCACCTCTAGTCTCAGATCTTCGAGCCTGGCTACTTTTCTAGAAGCACGAAAGAATACATTGGTGGGGTGGACTGTGGTATTTCGTGGCACGGATATTCACGATGAGGATGAGCACAATGTAAGTCGTTGCTTTGACTAACAGTATATCGTCTATCTGATTCTTTTTCACTATTTGAATTACTGTTCAGCAGCAGACGACAACAGGAGTCTTTCTTAGACTAAGGACTACCTACTGCCTGACTTGCCTCCACGTTCTCACCTAACAACATGTTACCACTCTTTTCAATCTGGGCAGGCTTCGCTGTTGTCACAGTTCTAGTCGCACTGTCATGGCGGCTATTCAACTACTTCAGAGACCCTAAAGGTCTACGAAGATTCAACAACATTTCTTTCTTTTCTGGCATCACAAATATACCTTTTATCATAGTGGCTCATGGGTTCCAGAGATCAGAGTACGTCTTGAAGAGACATCAAGAAACCAGCAAAGGTGTACTACGCATCGGACCCAACCACTTATCATATTCTGATCCACAAGCAATCAAATATATTTATGGTCATGGTACTAAATGTGCCAAGGACGAAGGCTATGAGATCCAGAAAGGTACTCACTATCATCTTGCAGATGTGGTTGATAAGCCAGACCACGCTCGGAAGCGAAAGATATTGGCCTCAGCTTACGCAATCAAGAATCTTGAAGAATGGGAATACAAGGTCGCTGACAAGGTTGAGCGACTCATACGACAATTTGACAAACGTTGTACAGCACCGTTGCCAGCTGACCAAAAGATACCAAATCCAGAGGACGTCAACGTCAACTATCGGATGTGGACAAATTTCTTCACTGTTGAAGCAATTGCGGATATTGGCCTGTCTCTCAAACTTGGTTTCCTGGACCGAGGAGATGATATGTGCGAGGCTGTCAACCCTGATGGGACGACCTTCACTGCTCCCTTCAGAGAATCACTCTACACGAACAATGAGAAGACATCACTTCTTGTACACTCATACGACTGGTTCAAGACAATAAGCAAGCTGTCTTCCTACACATTTGGTATCTATCGTCGTGGTACGGAGGCTGCGAAAGCATGGGACGGCATTCATCTGGCTCTAACACAAAAACGTCTCGAGATGTATAATCGTGGTGAGAAGCACGAAGATTTCTTCCAGGCTCTTATGGAAGACAAGGCAGGTCGGCCTAACAACCTCGAGCTCGGAGAGATCGATGCTGAGATGAACATCATGTTGAATGCAGGCAGTACAACAACAGCTATCGCCGTTACCAACGTCATGTTCCATCTTCTGAAGCATCCAGAGGTTCTTGCCAAGCTCAGGCACGAGATCGACCGTGCTATGGACCCGGATGAAGTCATTGCTTCCTACGAAAATGTCAAGAATCTGCCATATCTCAGAGCATGTCTAGACGAATCACTACGAATATACTCACCCACGACACAGAATCTTGGTCGTGTAACACCGCCGGAGGGCATGCTCATTCTAGACGAGTTCATCCCAGGCGGTGTTTCCGTCTCTATGTCCGCACTTGTGGTGCATCAGGATGCCACCATCTTCCCAGAGCCACGCAAGTACATTCCAGAGAGGTGGCTTGGAGAAGAGGGCAAGAAGCTCCAACCTTATTTCCTAGCATTCTCGGCAGGTGCTCGTGGTTGCATAGGTCGAAATATCTCATACCTGGAGCAGACGGTCTTGCTAGCATCGTTGGTGCACAGGTACGAGTTCGCTTTGCCACATCCAAATTTCGAGGTCACCAGGCAAGAAACGATGAACTACCACGTTGGTCCTTTGCCGCTCAAGGTCTGGCGAAGAGACATTCCCGGTGCTGAGCTATCGGAGAAGGCATAGTTGTGAGAGCATATTCAATATTGTTATAGATTTAGCGCCACTACATAGAATTGCATATCAGCATTGACTTAGTCATCCTAGCTCAGACGTCGGTCTTGGTCCTTTCGGTCTGATGAACTTCAGGTGCCTCAGTCGTATTGAGTTGTGTCCCGGGTAAAGGTCCACCAATACCATCGTGTAGCCAATACCTATTCTTCTGGTCCTTGCCTTGTATGATGCCCCGAACATCGAATGGATCGAAGAGTGTCCACAGGAATGGCCGTTTGTCAATCATGCCAGGGCCTTCCACCTCAGTCTTACCGTCCATGGCCAGGTAAATCTTGTGATTGGCGGGGAGGTACTTCGCAGGCGGATAGATGTTCAACATAAAAGTATTGATCACCATGGGCACAAATTCGAATATCCACAGTGGCCACTCCTTACCATTCGCGGTCGAGTTCCATGAGTAGTAGAATGCTGCTGTGCGGAAGCAGTTTCGCAGAAGTATCAACAGATTTGAGGCGTAAAGCTCGTACATAATGACCTTCAGCTTGTAGTTGAATACACCAGCCTTCACAGCTCGATAGTGGAAGTGTACATTGAGTGCTACGATCATCAGCAGACGTTGGATTTCACCAAGCTCGGGACTTACTGAAAAAGGCTAAGAACATGCCAAGGAGCAGGAAGAGTGATATCTTGACCAATTTGAGACCAGCATCGATGGCCCCTGGAGTATCCTTGGCGTTGGCGACTCTCACTGCACCATTTGCAGCAACGACATCTGCTATAGCATCAAGCGTGATAAATGTTGTCCAGACGCGACCTGGGTGTATCAAGGAAAGATATGGCAAATAGTATAGAGCTCGACCGAAGACAAAATAGTTCTTCGTATAATTAGCGAGATCTTCCTGCAATTGCTTTCGAAGGACTTACAGCTCCATTGTAGACAGGCGGTGCTACAAATAGCAGTACTTGCGATGCAATGAAAATCCCAAGGTTGTTCGTATGATAGCTGCCATATTCTCGTAATATGAAGCCAGCGGTGAAAAGGAATGCGGCCCACGGAAGCAGGAAACCGATCCTATATGAGCGGTATTTCAGATTGTTCTGCCATATGTGACCAAGTCCCGATATCGTAAACAGAATAGCGAAGGCTATCGAAGGACCATGAGCTGGCTTGTAAATGAAGTAGTTGTCAACTCCAGCTGGTGGTGCTTTGCCTGACATGCTGTTCTTGAGAATCAATTGTGCTGTTTCGATGCTCAAAGTATGACATGCAAAGTCAGAAAGGACATATCTGATATCATATAATTCGACAGCGCACGCAAGGCAGATCGCTATGTACGGAAATTGAAACGATCCATGTCCTCGTATTCGAATGCGCTTTTCGATACCTCGCGTACGAGACCTGCAAATAGGTGTGCTAGTGCTGTAGTAGGTACACTAGCCATGTCGATAGTCACCAGCATCTGAAACGACGATGTTGTCTTCCACCCAGTCCGTGCTCTTAACCAGGCAACTAGATTAATGTATCGCAGCCAGTCAAGGCATCATTTCGCTTTTGCCCAAGCACGGCAAGGCAGCATGATAAACTCACTCGCCATTCGCAGGAAAGCTGTGCCAAGTCTTAAGCGAGCTGGCAATCAATTATAGTGATTGTCTGTGCAGGAATAGGAGGAACGAATACGTGCTGGCCCAAACAAACTTTAAATTTAGCATCACTTCTGATAATCCCAGACCGAG
This sequence comes from Pasadenomyces melaninifex, assembly GCA_022813495.1. Lineage (NCBI taxonomy): Eukaryota > Fungi > Ascomycota > Dothideomycetes > Pasadenomyces > Pasadenomyces melaninifex. The sequence goes on from JAKLMI010000254.1 coordinate 16,188, forward strand.
GAGTACGGATGTGACCGATTTCAGAACTGAGCAAGCATGATAGGCATCAGCTGCTAGGCATACCTGGCTTAATGAATTAGGCCCCGATGAGCCGGTTCGAGCATTGATTTACACTTATCGGGCACGAACACCACCCGCGCAGCTACTAAGCACGTCCTCGAGTATTCGGCAAGTATTTTTGTAGAACTGATGCTCTTAGACTCACTTGCTTGCAGCCTGGAACATCTTTGACGCGAACGAAGCACGTCTCAGGTCATGCACTGAGAATCTCAAACCACGACAAAAGGTATTTCCTATTATCACCAAGAAAAGAGCCTATAATTTACTTTGCACCTTCTCTTCATCCTCCGGTATGGTGATGACAACTTTGCCCCACGAGTCCCTGCCACCAAGTGCTGTAAGAGCAGCTGACAGACTGTCTAAGCCAACGTACTTCTTGTCTGTATAGGTAATACCTTTTATTTGACCTTTGTTCATCATCTCGAATATACCTTTCCAGGTCGAGTGCAATGTCTCATTCTCCATCACTGCATATCTACCCCAGTGCAATCCGACGATCGAGATGTTCTTCAGCAGTACTCGGTTCAGCGCTAGCTTTTCAATTTGTCCACCAGCAAAGCCAATAACCACTAATCGTCCATTCCACGTAATGCACTTGATCGAAGGGTCAATCATACCAACTGGGTCATACACAACGTCGACACCAGCCTGACCATTGCCCGTTCTGTTCTTCTTGCAGATCTCTATGACCTTTTGCGGCCAGTCCTTTTGCCTGTAATCGATCACATAATCTGCGCCATAATCCAGACATATCTGCCTCTTCCTCTCTGTGCCTGCCGTAGCGATGACGGTAGCTCCGACCGCTTTTGCGACCATGACTGCAGACAAGCCAACGCCGCCAGCTCCAGCGTGAATCAG
>JAKLMI010000255.1:0-19368 GCA_022813495.1 Pasadenomyces melaninifex
AGACAAGGCTGTCGATTCAGGTGCCGTCATCTATAAGCTTCGGACTCCTGCAGAATGGAATGCGACAGCTCAAGCCCGGGCCATGGACGATTTTCCTATCGCAATCGCTAAGGTTACGAACACAGAACGACATCGATTACCATTCATGTGGGATCCATTGTTTCGAGGCACCCCCAAATGTCTTAAGGGAATTAGGGTCCTGGAGCTATCACGCGTCATTGCGGCACCTGTCGCAGGACGAGCACTGGCTGCTCATGGTGCTGATGTGATCTGGATCACAAGTCCCAATTTGCCGGCTTTACCCGACCTAGACATCGACACCAGTCGTGGCAAGTTTTCAGTACAACTTGACCTGAACAACAAGAACGATCTGAGAGACCTTCTTGTGCTCATCGACGATGCAGACGTTGTCCTCCAAAGCTATCGTCCCGGTAGTCTTGAGAAACGAGGCATCTCCTTGAAGCATGCATTGCGAAGACGAGCGGAAATGAAGCCAAGCCGCCTTTACAATCCCTCACTTGTGTGGGCCAACTTATCAGCTTGGGGCACGGACGGACCTTGGGCTAATCGTCGTGGCTTCGATAGCATTGTACAAACTGCAAGTGGCATGAATGTGTCCGAGGCCGAGCACTACGGGGATGAATCTGCTGCACGACCTATGCCTTGTCAAGCACTCGATCATGGTGCTGGATATCTTCTTGCCACTGGTATCATGGCTGCACTGTATCACCAGGAGCAGGAGGGCGGCTCCTACGAAGTTGACGTGAGTCTTGCTGGAGTGATGAAGTACTTGAGAAGTCTGGGCCAGTATCCAGGGCGTACTGGCTTTGACCACAAGCTTTACAAGCAGATTTCTGATGTGCCAATTGAATTTCGAGAAACGAGACAATGTGCTTTTGGTGAGCTCGAGGCTATCAAACACACCACACAGATTGAAGACGAGCGGTGTAACGGCGTGGAGGTGGGCTACGAGAGGATGCAACGGCTTGGAGGTCATTTCGCATGGTGGTTTCCGCGATTTAGTCTTGGCACTTAAACTGCCGCCCGGAGTGGCGCATGAGCAATTTAGCCTGAATTCGATCGCCCCGCATGAGGTAAAGGGCCATACAAAAGCAGTATGCTCGCTACTGCTCATGCTGAAGAGCTTAGAACAGGAAACCTTAAGATCGCTCAGTTGACAAGATGGACAAGCCATTGGTCAGCCACATCTACACCGCCGACCCCAGTGCTCACGTCTTCAATGGCAAAATCTACGTCTACCCTTCTCACGACAGAGAAACAGACATCAAATTCAATGACAATGGCGACCAATACGACATGGTCGACTACCACGTCCTCTCCCTAGACAGCATCTCCCAACGCCCAGCACAAGACCACGGCATCGCCCTCTCAGCCAAAGACATCCCATGGGTCTCAAAACAAACCTGGGCACCAGACGCACTCCAGAACCCTCACACAGGCAAATATCAACTCTACTTCCCGGCCAGAGACAAACAAGGCATCTTCCGCATCGGCGTCGCAACCTCAGAAACTCCCGAGGGACCATTCCAACCTGAACCCGACCCAATCAAAGGCAGTTTCAGCATCGACCCCGCAAGTTTCGTAGACGACGATAACTCAGCATACCTATATTTCGGCGGCATCTGGGGCGGACAACTCCAATGCTGGTCCTGGAACGACGACGGAACCATGACCTTCGATGACTCAATGTCCGGACCTCAAGAGCCATCTGGTCCAGGTAAATACGCCCTACTCCCACACGTTGGAAAACTGGCCGCGCCTGATCTCCTACAATTCGAAACCCGCGTCCAAGGAATGGAGATCTTGGACCCGGAGACAATGAAGCCTTTACTCGCTGATGATCATGCGCGGCGGTTCTTCGAGGCGCCATGGATGCATAAGTACGGCGGGAAATACTATTTCTCGTACTCGACTGGCGATACGCATAATATCTGTTATGCTGTTGGTGAGTCGCCGACTGGGCCGTTTGTGTATAGAGGACGGGTGCTTGAGGAGAAGCATGTTTCTGGGTGGACTACGCATCATAGTTTTGTGGAGGTGCCGAGGGGGAAATTGACTGATGAGGCGGAGGGAACGGAGGGGACGAAGTGGTATTTGTTTTATCATGATTGTGAGCTTAGTGGTGGGGTTGATCATTTGCGGAATGTTAAGGTGAGGGAGGTGAGGTATGATGATAAGGGTGACATTCATTTGGTTTAGCCAATGCAGAAATATGATCTGTTTGTTGACTAGCTCGAATGCTGGGTTGTTGTAAGAAAAGTCAAAATAATCTGCTATTCTTACTTTCACATCTCTCCTAGACGAATCCTTGCTTGGCTCCTGGTTGATGTTCTGCTGATGTGCAGATACGATAGTGATATCGACGCTAGCACTCAAATTCTAAGGCTCTCAAGTGACGCCCACGATTGTCACTATACAACGTCACTTCAATACTCATATATTTACCCTCAACACTCCCACCTCGAATTCAACACACAGATCTGGTTCCTGTCAAGCAGTTTGGTCCTCTCACGAGGTCTGATGATACGTCCCTTACTGCCTTGGCAGGATCTGATGATACGTCCCTGATCTGTCGTTTGCCTGGTTCTCTAAGGAGATCTGATGATACGTCCCTGGCAATTGAATTATGGTTTGAAGTCCTTAAAGGTCAGTCCATCTCGGCGGGCTGACCTTTTTGCATTTGGTACCAACATCTCGACACTATCCAGGTGCTAAGTCCGATTGAGTGGTTATAGTGGATACCTTACGATTTCCCTGATAGTGTTTGTGCTACAAAACGTACTGGACCACCAGTGCCTTCGGGTATAGATTCCGGATGGTTGTAGATGTGAAAACCAGTATTGAATCACTTGATATGTCAGACGAGACTGATTCGATGGATTCCTGCTCTGCCATTCTAGACATTATCTTGATTAGATCTTGATTGATGCGTGCCTTTCTTCGTCTTCATGACAGAGCTTTGACGTGTTTCGGAGGTCCATGCGGCCCATCAATGACTGATAAACCTTCTGGTGCGATTTTCGCTAACTGCTTTATCGTCTGGCACAGCCACAAACTCATAGGACAAGCGATATCTCGAGTCATCAGCCATACATGCCGCAGCGGTATCAGCATGTCGACAGGATGGTCCTGCTGCATATCTTGATTGAAATAGTAATGTATTGACCGACACGCCTCTGATAGCGCCAAGTGAAACAGTCGTAGAAGGCCAGCTTCCGTCACAGGCATTAGTCTAATAAGTGTAGCTTCATCGAGCTGCGAGATCAGGCTTGCTATGTCTTCTGAGCAGGTCGTGTCGTGCTCATGGCTATGCGACCATTGTATAGTCCTTGGTAAAGCTTTCATGATCGAAATCAACACGATAGCGTCCCACATGAGGACCTGCTTTGCTTGTTTGGGTGTCTCGTATGATAAGCCGGACATGAGCCATGGTGGTGGAGATATGGATTTGGGCCAATTTTCTGTGGTTGGGAAACATGAGGCAGGATTTGGCATATTCCACTTCCTTCGCCAAAGTACGAGATCCTGTATTAATTCGAGAGCTCGACTCGTGGTGGTCTCGTTTGCTTCGGACAGGTTGTCGGTGACGAGATCCTCCTGCCTGCCATACAATATATTAGGTAGATCGGCGAAAACATCGATCAGTGAAGCAGAATCAGCCTCAAGAGTGCACCAAGTATCTTTCCACTTGGCTGAAGATAGAGTCGTCGGCCGTTTCTGGTGTATAGCAGCCAACGTGACTAATGCTTTGGCTATCGCAACATGTTTGCGCGAAGCTGCATCTTGATATGCTTCTGGGCCTTGGATCTTAAGGACTTGTTCCAGACCAAAAGAATGCTGCAACCATGCACCTGGATGAAAAGGTATGAAAGACTGTTGATTCAATCAGCATGAATCGATAGAATAGTCAGATAGCACTTACCTCGAATGCTCTCAAAGCCAGTATGCATTGCAATATCTCATGTCGTTGTGGAACCGTTGGCAGGCTCAAAGCCCGGTGCACAGCCGCAAGAACTTGTCTGTACAAGCGGAACCCCTCCTCCAGTAGACCTTCTATGTTGAATCGGTAGGCGAATAGTGTCCTCGCGAGCGACAGAAACGTGCACTGGACTAAGTTGTGCTCAATGGCTCCTTTCCTCGTGAGGTCGTTCGAGCTTATGATCGACCAATAGCTATCGTCATCGCATTGACTCGGCAAATTAGCACGAGCGTAGGAGATACATAGTGCATCTGAGTACCAGGACGCGACCTCCAAGTTAATGGGTGTTGGTATTCTGGACGATGGTGTTGATTGCCTACTTGAGCCTGAGGAGGATGACTTGCGGGAGTCAATGCGTTGCAGACCAGACTCACTGCTCTCAAACGAGATGAAGCTCTGTTCTTTGTAGCCTTGACAATGAAGCTTAGACTTGAAGCATCTATTACAGGTTGGTTTTCCTTCGTCGCATTTTACGTGTCTTCGAACGCAGGTTCGACAACCTTTACCTCGACCACCTACTCCTCCCATTGGATATTTAGTTGCTGGATTGGTGATGTGTTTCTGGGGAAGATGATCATTCTCCCAGAACAGGTGCATTCTCCGAACGCCTTATGCTGTGCAGGTGTCCGAGATATAGTGTTGCTTCTATTCTGCATGATGGCAGTTTCCGTGACATCGAATTAGCAGGCAAAGCTACTAGTAATAGTGTATAAGATCAATTCAACCAAAGACATCGAACCAGGAGCAAGGTAGGTCCCAGGCCAGCCGTGTCACCTCTACTTGGTATAGTGGCAGTCGCAAAAGAAGAAGCTACGATTGATTAATCACGAGAGTCCCTACCTTCGCGTCACGTCAGCCACGATTTGGGGCCTCCCAAGTTAATCCCGCTCCCAATTTAAGAACTGCCAAGCAATGCCATTCATAGACTCGGGAAATTGAAACAATGATTGGACGGCGACGAATTTCAGTCTCTTGGTATATGCATGGTGCGTATATGGTGCATCTTTCCCGATTGTCCAGTGATGCTAGAATACCTACAGTGCCGCTTGCGGACCGACACCTGTACCGGCAACAAGGTGGGTGGTTTCAGAAAGTAGCTTAGAGAAACTCTGAGTTAAGGACCGAGCTTCAGTCTGCCTAGAACAGCTTAACGTAGGTGGTGTTGTAGGCAGCGACCTCGCCTAGCTTCCAGGGTTATCGGGAAGGTTAGCTAAATTGTACACTCAGTTTGAACAACTTTTTGAGCCTGATCTTCTCGCTTTCGCATTAACTGCTGTCAGGAACAAGCAAGGGTAATTTCGCTTTCTGACTGGATAATGATATGCCTTTCATTCGAAGCTTTATATAGTATCATTCCAAGCGATTGATTCTATAGACGCTTCTCGCTGCAACTGCTGTTTTGATGTGTATGAACAACTCATCTTCACATTCGCACTCATTTTGCACAATGATAATGCTGCTTAGTGATTGTATATAGCTCGAGTATCAAAGCTCGATATAAAAGTATAGCTCTTGTGCCGATGCTCACTTCTTAGATCTGTCTCTTTCTTCCTTTGCAGCTGACTCTGCATCATGCTTCGCCGCCGTAGTAAGACTAATCGCAATCTTCCGTGGTTTCCTCGTCTCAGGAGAAATATCAGGACTGCTAGAACGGTCCGCCTGTTTTGATCTCAAGAAGTTCTTCTTACGACGCAACGATCCAATAGCAGAGATAGCGGAACCACTTGACGATGAGTTCCTTCTCTTCACAGTCGACAATTTGTCAAGCTCGTCATCATCATCGCCTTCTTGTCTTCGGCGCTTCTCAGCCATGCGTTCAGGTGGTGTACTTTCCTCCTTGATATCAGGTGATGGTTGCAACTTCTTGCTCTTGAGCACGGACTTTTCACTGTCAGGTGTCACAGGTGTTCTTGGCGAGCTCGACGTTGCTGGCTCGTCGTCGTCTTCATCAAATCCGTAAGACACCAAAGGTTTTTGTACTGGTGATGCACCGTTGACAGGACTGGAGCGCATACGTCGGCGTTGCCATTCCATCCTGTCTCGTCTCTCCGATGAAGAACTTTTACTTGCAATGTCTGTAGCTTCTTCCTCTTCGTCGTCGTCAGAAGTGCTGTTGAAATATGCTTCTTGTTCTGGGTCCATGTCTGACATGGCCCATTGGTTCGTCATTTGTCGTCGATTTATCGGTGTCGTGTCTTCATCATTATTGAATAAGATCACATCGCCGTTCTGTTGTGGTAGCTGGTCGAATTTAAGGAGTAGCTCCGCGAACACTTCAACATATGTGATTTCTTGCATTTTCGGCCGATGCTTCTCTGCTAGATGAATAATGACAGGTTTGATCATTTCCTTATGTATGTGCATGAAGGTTTCGAGACATGCTGAATTCAATAAGTTGTCCCGTGGCATGGTTGCGATGACGATGTCCAGGATCCCATCGAAAGCATCGGATTTCGAGAGCACCTGTGCTGTGTAGAACTGATCCTGCAATATGATGCAGGTCCTGAAGAACTTTACAGCTGTCAACTGTACAGACTTCTGTGGCGCTCGTAGTAGCTGAGCAACTCGAGCACAAAGTGAATCGGACGCAACGAATGGTCGGCTTCGTGATGAGTGCTGCCGTATGAAAAAGGTAAGTATCTCGATAGTATATGTGAATAGAGTCACTTCTTGGTAGCTCATGTTCATGTCTTTTCGTGACTCGAGATTTCGAAGTGGTGTGAAGAGCTTTCGTGCTGAACGGTCAAAGTAGTCCTGAGCAAACTGCTCATTCGCAGCCTGTGTCGGTGTAAGTTGCGGTCTTTTCGTTATGTAATCGTTTCCAGGCCTCTGACCCAGACCTTCATTCTGTGGTGGTTGTGGATCAAGCAGAATTTTGATTGAGTCTGCTAATTGGTTCTTAACACCAAGATCCGTCTCCATATGGAAGAGGTCGATGAGCGTGTCTGTGAGTGGCACCTTCTTCTCATGCACGGCCTTCAGCATAAAGCTTCGAACCATTTGAGAATCATGGTCCATGAGGGCGGCTAGGATTTCTATTCCTGTCGTTCTCATGGCGGGCCTCGGATGTCGTATAGCAAACGCAATGACTGTAAATAAGCCATGCGCAATGAAGTTGTTTAGCAGCTGGACTCTGTTTTGCATTTGATGATTCTTCGTTAAAGCACAGCATTGCTGCACAAAGTGAACTCCTTGCTCTTTCCTTCGTATGTCCTCTTTCTCGTTCGTGTACATGCCGAAAAGCTCTTTCAGGAATGCTTGATCTGACTGTAAAAATTGAATGATGTCAATCTGATGAAAGAAGATCAAGCTGTTTAGCACACCAAATGTTGGATCGTCCAGTATTCGTGCAAGTACGACGTCTTTCAGATATTGCAAACGCCAGACCCGCCGTATCTTTTGCTTGATGAGTTCTTGCTTGATCTCCACGACCTGTTTGAACCTCGAGGGATCTGACAGATATTGTCTGTGATTCGCCTTATGTGTTGGAAAGTCCGGGTCGTACTCCAATGCACCCACGACACCCAGTATTATCTCGTCTCCTACAAGATGCTCAATGACGGAATTATCGTTCATCAGTATCAGAGCCTTCATGATGTTGCATAACCTATGCAGGTCGACCAGACTTTCCAGATCTTCCGCTTCCTGAACCAGCTTTATCAATTGCCGTACATAATCCTCTTTAAGCAGAAATTGCGCCAAAGCACCACGACCGCCTTGCGACATACTCGCACTACGAATATTCGCATCGATCTCTTCCAGATTGCCTAAGGATGGAGTGTTGAGGTTGAACGAGGTGGTAATACCATCGAGCGCATCATCGGAAAGACCGTCCTCAGCCATAGCCAACAGCTGCTGCTGAACCTGATGCACGAACTCCCATATCGCGGCGCATCCCTCTGCTTCTTGGAAACTTAGAGCCATATCCGTCCCGCTGGGCTCGGTCCATACTATCAGCGTATCTTGCTGTTTCTGGTAGCTATCATCCTTAATGATCCTCGTTTCCAGCAGATACTTGTCCGGCTGCTCCTCCGACTCGACGTATATCCGTGGTTCATCCTACCAATATTAGTACGACTTATCCATCGCGCAACGCTATCCCGTGCACATACATTGACGATTTGCCCGGTACAGAAACCGGTCCCTCTATCGTACCAATCATTTTCCCGTAACTCATAGACCTTTACTCTTTTCTTATCGCTGGCGCCGGGTGGCAATGCCATACTGCGAAGGAGGAAAGTTGCGCGTCACCATCAGCGACTGCTACCGTCGACTGATGGCGCGCGCTATGTATCGAAGATGCCTCGTGCCCGCGACAGCGGTGAGCTTGTGATGTGGTACGACTTGTCCGCCGAGAAACACCAGAGTATGTTGAGCGAGCGGATGACGCGCATGGACCAGCGTCGCGCGGTTTTACAGATATGTATGCGACCTGCGCGTCGAGTAAGCAACCAGAAGATCGTTTGTGCTCAGTCGAGAGGTCTATAATGAGTCGCGTGCAATCGCGTTGTGCAGATGCGCCGTGCTATGAAGTTGAAAAATGTGACGTTATTGCTGGTCGCGACTGCACACGAGATGCGTGATCGACCGTCGTGAATACGGAAAGCGTCCGGGCTGCAGTTGCCTCCCGAAGCCCTGCTAAATTCAGATTCTCGGGCTCCATCAATGGCGTCAGAAATTCCTTTTTTAGGGTGCCACTTCCGGGTGGGCCACGGTTCGACTTGCATTGGCACGTGGATGCTCTTTATACAAGGCTGCGATGGTGCAAAGAGATACTGCGTACGAATGGAGGACAATATTCGATTTGTGCTAGTATCCTACTGCTCAGTATATACCCATGCCACTACTGTACCAATGCTTGCCACGCCATATCCCTAGCCATCTACCGCCTTCGGGAAACTGTAGCCACGGTACCCAGCAATCAGCAGATCCGAAGCCAAGACCTCTGAAGAAGCTGATAGGAACAGGCTCGAACAGCCATATGCCACAACGAGCAAAATCATCAGCCAGAAGAGGTCCAGTATACCATGCTACCAGCAGCACGACGGCCAGGTTACCAATCCGCTGGACCATGGTAGGAAATTTGACCAGCTTGTTTAGTCTTCGTGAAGCCTCTGTCTGAACAGCTATCAGTCCAGCTTGGCTCAAGAAGAAGAAGAACGGTTCCCATGGCTTACTGGGCATGATCGAGAACGTAGTACTGCTTGCCACGAGATGAATGGCACCTGTCAGACCAAATGCAATGAACAATTGCAGGACTCGGGCCAGTTGACCTTTAGGATTAAGCTGTAGGCGTTCGGTCAGCAATTTGGCTGGCTCCGATATCCCGTATCTGAACATTTGATGCCACCATGTACCCCAAAAGCCTGCAAGACCTCTGTTGCATATTGTGCTGAACATGTTGCCCCATTGAGCTGGATACATCCATACTTCCAGCAATGGGCTTTTCGTGAGATGGTATAGCTTGTCCTCTCCGACGAGATAAGGCAGTACGACTGCGAAGAAGAGTGGATTGAGTGAGAAAATAAAGGTCAATGCAGATACCACTCCTCCCATAGTCCCACCGAGACGAATCGCTCGCGTAAGGCCAGGCAAACTCTGCTCAAGCCGAATCAGCCACGGCCATGTCGAGGGAGAGTTCAATGGAGCGATGCCCAACCAATATGGATCGGTCACCATGACTGTCTTAAGAATATCCAAAGTGATATAATAGAATACAAAATTCAGAATCGAGGTCGTCCGCAGCTGCCGTAGTGCTTGCTGATGCTGTTTCCTCGCTTCACTCGACAAAGCTGGTGGGTCGCCCTGAGGAGGCTCGACCGTGTAAGTCCTGATAGGTACGCGATGTCCCCAATTGATGGCACGGAATGATGTTATGAGATCGAGCGACCAGTCTAGAAGGTGGTAGAAATTCTTTGGCCGTTCCTGCCAGACAAGATGCACGTCGTCCTGTGAATCGTTCATAGCGTCATCTCTGTCATCGCTCCTGATTTTGCGCTGTTTGAGCTCGCCATTTGTTGAAGAGCTTGTACCTGTGGTACTACTGTCTTGGCCACCTCCCTGGCCCCGCCTCGGCGGCTTCCTTACCTCGATACGTTTGAAATCTCTGCCTGGATCATGTAGCAGACACAATATTACAGTCATAATAATTCCCCAAAATCCTGACAGCCCTATTCCATAGCCTGATGTTAGGCCAATCGTCCGGGCGCAAGGCCATCTCAGGACCATATACGCTATTGACGACCCTGTTAGTAGCCATCGCGAAGTGATGGCCAAGGGTCTCGCCAATCTCGGTGTCAAAGCAACGCCAAGCCATAAGAAGAGAACAGGCAGGGTATCCCATGGCAGGAGGAATGGTGTATGTATGCCATTACCAAGAACCTTATTGTATAGATCCTGCCTGTGCTGTAGTATTTGTCTATACAACGAATTGGACATAATTCACGTAAAAGTTGATGAGCACGTCTCCAAATCTAGCTAGAGACGAGGCCCTAACAAGCTTGTAGGCACAAGATGAAGGGCTGGTGGTGCCAGTCAATTCAGAACCGACCTTGGTGATGTCATAATTGTTTCTACTATACTACCGCAAAGGCTCCCTCCGTCTCGCTTTACAACCATAGCGCAGCCTGGCTGAGCCGTCTCCGTTAGTACAGTACTATGTCTCTACCTGATCTCCACCGACTGCGTAGGTAATGTTTAGTAGTAGCACAAAGTCATTTGTATGCCTCCACCTTCGTAACATCAAACTATGAATACAGCTTTTGTGATTCTCGCTACGCTAACACTTTTCAGTCCCACTGAACTCAACCTGACGAAAGGTTAAATGCCTAAGAAACCTTGGAAGCAATCAAGAGTGTTATTCAATTATGGTAGGTGCTTTTACATATTGCAGAGTTTTTCATCCAAGTATATCTGATCAACTTCCGATACTTAATCTTCCAGAGCGCGCTTATCAGGGCTATCGAATGTTCCGAAACTGCAGAAGCTATTCGCTTGCTTAGTAACGGCGCCGATCCAAACGAATCTGACAGGTATGGGCACCCGGCGCTCCTCCTGGCAATCGAGGACAACAATGTGGAAATTGTTCGAAAATTGCTTCGTCGGGGTGCAAAGGTTGCAGTTGACCCTCTTGAAGTCATCCCCAGTTTGCTGCACCCTCGTCGCTTCGCAAAGAGGTCTCCTGGTCTCGCTACGATACGGTCTTGTCTTGAGAGAAGTCCTGGAAAAGAACCTATCATGCAACTCCTTCTCAGGTATATTGATATAGGTAAACCGGACAAAGTGGGAGGGCTGGCCCACCAAATATGGATTTGGGCCGCATGCAATGGCTACAAGACAATTCTGGAAACGTTGTTGGCTAGACAGGTTCCAGTTGATATATCCCCGGATACGCTGGCAGGAGTTCAACCCCCTAAAGACTTCTACTGCGACGTTAACGACTTTAAGCGAACAGCCTTGCAGATCGTTTCGGTTGCGGGGCACTTCGATCTAGTCAATTGGCTTCTTGATCATGGAGCAGATCCTAACTGCAAACAAAGAAACCCATCGCCATTGTTATGTCTGGCTGAAAGCATTGAAGGCGAGTGTTGGACGCAGGCGAAGGAGGCACTAGTATCGGAGACACTGGTACATTTATTACATAAGGGCGCAGACCCTAACGTTTTCACACGCGATGGGAAATCTTTTTTGTCGGAGCTTTGCTCTGGCTCTTTTCGATCTCCCGGGCCTATTGTCAGTTTGGCTATCGACAGAGAGGCAGGAAAGACGATCAATTCCATTTCTCACAAGCATAAAAGAACGGCGTTGCATGATGCATGCCGCAACTGCAGTTCTGCCGAATTGATCAGAACTCTTCCCTCATTGATCAGAACTCTTATCAATGGAGGAGCTAATGTGAACATGCAGGATGCTCATGGTCACACTCCATTATGGCAACTTGTGTCAAATGGAGGTCCGATGTTTAACATACTAGAAAGAGGTCCGAACCTTAACATGCTAGAAAGTTTAGACATTCTCTTCGAGAAAGGTGCGGAAGTAGACGAATGTGGAGAGGGAAGTACAACACCACTGATAGAAGCAGCTCGGTACCGGGATGTGGAGGTGGTGAAGCATTTGATTCGAAAACAAGCGAATGTCAACGCATCGTGTGGGAAGCATTACATGCTTCTGGGGGCAATCGAAAGACTATTTACAGCAGACCAAGAACAGATCCTGGCTGTTTTGCTGGAATACGGAACAAGCCCTATCCTACCACTGGACTTTGGGCGTCAACCACTTCTCGACGCAATTAATATGTTCGGTCCCCTTCGAAACAAAAAGATCATTGAGCTGATATTTCGTGCCATCCAGAGTCAGCACGGCTCCGATATGTTGAGGACTATTCTCCAAAAGTCCACAACACCACTGCGGCTGGACGCAACCACAACCGCGGCTTTCGAGGAACTTGGTGTAAAAGTGTGGGATAGATTGCCCACAAGTATGGATAATTCGAACATCTCGGCGATCATCAATGTCAGGGTAGAGCCCACGGTGATCGATATGATCCGGAAATCCGTCAGGACCCAAAGCAAATTCCTTGAATGGAAGGAAAATATCACTGCTGCCAACACTGTGTAAGTAGAATGTGATAGTACATAATACGTCATTTGCTGATATCTTTGACTAGATCAACAGCTGCGGTTGCAGGCGCTACAAGTGCTATATCTACAGGTACAGCACTTACCAATGATACTTCAACTGGGCCAGATGAATACATAAAAAAGCTGCAGGAGAGGCGGGCCTTTCTACTGCGAGGGAGAAAGAGGGAAAATTATGAGCCTGTGAAAATTGCTATTCTCGATTCTGGCATCAACCCCAAGCATCCTAGTAGTAAATACATCAAAGGATATAAGGACTTTGTGTCAGCGTCTCAAGAATATGTTGACTGTACAGGACATGGTACAGATGGAGTTCTCATTGTCAACGCTATCATCCCCGAAGCACATGTCTATGTTGCTCGAGTATTTGAAGAGGAACCAACAGATGTAGAGACACTATCTGCCGTTGCCAATGTAAGTTCTTTCAGATTCACTAAGTCCATTATATGCTTCACTACTAATTCAGAATAAAGGCAATAAAGTATGCTAGAGAACATTGGAAAGTTCAAATCATAGGGATGTCTTTTGGTTTTGAATATGATCACAAGGATATTGAGCGCGAAATTCTCAAAGCCCGGGTAGACGATATCGTAGTTTTCGCTGCGGTCGGCAATTACGGGAATCGCAAGGCGATTGCATCCCCTGCTAACATGGACGGTAGTGTTGTCCGGATTTTCTCCACGAACAGCTTCGTCAAGTACTCTCAAGTATTTAACCCTGCCCCATTGATAACATCAAAAGCCAATTTTGGATTTCTGGGAGAGCGGGTTACAGTGACAAATCCTAACGGGGTGAAAGAGACGACAACTGGAACATCTATTGCGACCTCGATCGCAGCAGCCACTGGTGCGCTTCTTATTGAGTTTTCGCAAAGGGAAGAGGGTAGAGATCTTTCCGGGCGATTGAGAACGGTGAAGGGTATGTCGGCTGTCCTGGCCAAACTGGGGCAGCAAGAAAACGATTATCATCTCTTCAATCCATGGATCAAGTGGCTTGATCCAAATGACAATGAAGCTCCTACCGAGATAGAGAAGCGGAAGTTTATCTGCGGGACGATTAACAGAGAACTCTGTTAGAGTAGCAATATGATGGAGATGGTGGTAGATTACGACAATCTGCTGAGAATTTCAAAATACCAAATCACGCTCAATCTCGGTCCTTCGTACTGTGCCGACCCTCATTCTCCAGTTCCCAAATTATTTTCTTGTTCCGGTTCGTCAGAACTATCCGACTCATCATATATAGCATTGTCCTGGACGATCAAGAATACATCATTCTCAAGATCGGAAACTAATGTGAAATTCTCCTCACTCAGTCTCATCTGTTTAAGAGTGTCTTCCAATGCTGGTGGGGCTCTATCATCGTCCGTATCTCTTCCACCAAATGACGCCCCTTTGATATATACGTCCTCCTCGAACTCGGAAGAAAAGAGAGATTTGGATATCTCCGTCAGTCTAACAGCCCAGACGAAATCTGACGCCTTCTTGAAGGATGTTTTCGTCGTCTCACGATGAGCTATGTCAAAGTCAGCATTGCCACCAGCAATGCCTGGAGCTTCTGCTCCGACACCACCGCCAACATTCTTTTCACCAGCCTCCTCTTGGCTCCCTGAGGCGCCTATAGCTGTTGCAATGCCCGAGATCATGTATAGAGACCAGAAATTCAGGCCGACATGCTTGAATCGTAACTTTTTGAGATAGGCTTGAACCTTTGGGTGCGCAATCATGTCTTTTTCAAATTCTTCGGTAGGGTTGAAGATCATGGTATCGACTCTATCGAACTCAGCGTGATTTTCGACACTATCCTTAAAGACCAGCCTAACGTTCGAGGTCATATCAACTGGAACCACGCTTACAGGACCCTTCGCTTCCCCGGATGCGGCCTTGTTGTTTTCGCGTGCAATGTCGGCTGAGAGGCCCCATGTTTGTGAAGGATAGACGGGCATATCTGCGGGAAATGGTATAAGTCCTCCTCGATTTAGTACTTTGTCCAGTTTCCTAGGACCTGGTATGATGTGGCCAAGGCAGATTGCGCCTTGCCATACTTCCTCTTCTTCGTTTGATTCATCCGCTTTTGGTTCATTTGCGTTGATGTCTTTCGCGTTGATGTCTTTCGCGTTGATGTCTTTCATGTCCTTCTCAAGTACTGGTTTAGGCATAAGGACTGGTGGCGGATAATGACGCTGTCGAAGCACAAACCAGCACTTATCCATCTTGTTGATTTAACAACAATTGTAATACTCGAGGTGAGATTGAAGGTATAGCTAGTTGCCTACAACTTCAAAGAAATGGTAGGAGAAGACGCATTCAGGCAGAAATGCCGTGAAGGGTCACGATGAGAGACAGCCTTCCTTGCTGTCATCCTGAGACTGCGGGGCAAGAGATGTACCGTGATGCTCTGGTCACGAGTTAGTGGGTTGTGCATGCTGGGGCGTCTTTGACAAGCTGCCATGAACAATAGCGGCCCAGGGTGCAGAAAGCTAGGTAGCTTGGCTGCATCATCAGCGCACCTGAACAAGCTTTGTGCAGATACAACCTGTTGTGCAAGAGATGGAGATATCTGAATTAGATTCCTGCTTTGTGAAGGTTACAGGGGGAGCGAGTGATTCAAATATGACTCTGTAGAATTTATACTTTGATAACCAAAGCTCTCCGGTCAACTTTATTCTTGATCATGATTCGGCCGAAACGATGCCTATGTCTTGGAAGTCTCCAATTCTCGATAGAGACGAGGACACACGCGAAAAAGCTTGTAGGCACGAGATGAAGGTCTGTCCAACTCATGACGTATGTGCATTCGAGTTTTGCATGTGATTCTCGTAGCTTGCAAGCAAGAGCATTGGCACTGTGACTAATAAACGTGGAAGTCAATCTCAAGAGACACAGTTTCTGCTCTGTTAGAGTGGCAGCAGGCTCAACGCTGTCAGCATCACATACTGTTGTGGACGCAACACGTGGCTGGGAATCTAACGGACACCACTCAAAGAGATGGTCTTGCTCTAACGACGTCTGATTAAGATTTGTACTCCTATAGAGAGGCTACGGACATGGTGGGGAAGAGACAAATAGGGAATGACGGTCACAAGCACAATGCTATTGGGATATTTGCCTCCGTAACGATCTGCTTTAGCTTTAAACCTATACTTGCTGGTAAGTATTTGTTCATGTCCGACCCTGACCACCGATCCTGTAGAGACACCAGATCTGATCGTTGGTAGCATTCAAATCTGTTACGTTGTAACCATTGACACTAATACTTACCCAATGCAATCTTTCGATTCCAGGGTTCGCAACTCGCACGTTGGTATCTCCTTCCACAGCATCCACAAGTCCGAAACCGCATGCTTCTATCGCGGGCAAGGTGTAATTAACGTAGTCCTCGGGCGCGTGATCAGTATAAGTGACAAACCAGCAGCTTTCCGAACAACTCGTTGAGCATGAGTAACCACTTCCAGAACTTCCGCCACCACCAGAACAGGAGGTTGTACATGATGTGGTACATTCCTGCACCTGGTAGCAATTACTCAACCACCCGTGAACGACACCAAAGATGGTGTGGTTGTCATTGACAAAATACTGATTGGAAACAGGATTGTGTCCAGTACAGGCATAGCCATGTGCAGTTCGAAAGAGCCCAAAGAGTGCTAACCACTGGAAGGTGAACAGGCGACGCCAGGTGCCTTTGGAACGTTGATCGTGACTCGGTGATATGCTGTTCACCTCCTTCGAGCCATAACTTGGTGGTGGGGTTGGCGTGTATGATGGCGGCGTGGGTGCTTGTCCATACCGCCGATCTGAATGTTTCTTCTGCCGAGCACGAACAGATTGGCGATGCTCCAACCAAAGATATACAAGAATTGCACCTATCAGTCCTGCTAGGATAGTGAGAATTATTAAGGCAAGCTGATTGCGGTAAGACTGCTTTTTAGCCTTTAGCGCCGCCTTCTGATATTGCACACCAAGTGCTTGCAAACACTCGATAGGATAGCGATCTTTCCAGTTCCACATCTGAGCACCATCGCATAGTATGCCCGTCACATTCGCCGACGCTGTCTTCTGACACGCTTTAAATGCATATTGTGGGTCATCACAATCATCGCAGCCAAAGTAGCACGCGTCATATGCTCGGGTTCGAGCCTCCTGTAGCCATACTTTGGGGTCAGAAGAGACGGTAGCGGTGGCAATGAGGTGCTGCACGTGTCGGACCAGGCCGTAAGTCGTTGTTGCAGTTATGGTGCAACCAACAATGATTGCTGCTGCTAACGCGAGCTGAGGCATTGTGCAAAGCTGCAACAAGCTCAAAGCTCACATGATAAAGTCTGGGGCAGTGCTGCTTTTTCACCCTCGAGAAGGAAGCACTTCGAGCAGGCAGCTACAAGTCCATCTCGTATCTGAGCACACGAGTATGACCTTCAACGACATTGTGTTGGCTGACCTTCCGTCTCAGCCCGTCCTATAACGAATCCTGGGCTGCGAAGCAGGGCGTTATGTTCCTTGCTAGAACCTCAAAACTGCGGGGAAAGGTACTAGGCATCGAAATGCATGGGGCGAAATAGTAGACCGTACATGCGTGAGCACCTTGACAACCTGCCATGAAAGACTTCGCCACTAATGCTGGTAAATACTTGGCTGCACTATCACTGCAAGCTTTGCAGGGATGCAGCGTATTGTCCAGGAAATGAGATTACCTAAAATAAATAGATGTTCGATCTTTGAAACCAGAGATAAGCGAGCAGTACCAATTTTGATTTGAAAGGAGCAGGACTTGATAGCCAGCGATTTCAGAGGCGAAATAGTAAAAGCTCGTTGAGAGTGTTCCCCTTAGCTTTAAGCATGATGGTGCTCATTTCATACTGCATATTCTGGTAGCTGGTCGAGAGTCCGATAGCTTGTACTAGAATATCCGATATGTGATATGATTGTGACGGCAAGAAAGCCTTTTAGCCTTGACGTGCAATCCAGGAGGTGACTAGGACAGTGCCATTGCACCGCCATGGGGCGAAGTTCAGCCTCTCTACACAGCACAAGGTTTAGATGTTAGCACAAGCACAGTCTGATAACGAGCACGAATAGCAAGGTCGAGCTCCCGAAAGTTTGACCATAGCTTGCCAATATGTTCCATGTTGTTTTGGACGAAAGACGAAATGCTTGAGCTTTTCTAGAGGAAGCATATTCATGAGGAGACATTCCCGTTGCAGGTGGTGTTTTGGCCAAGCAATTTTATTCGCATTTCGGTCGAAACAATGCCCACCTCCTGCACTACAATAAACGTGCTGGCAGAAAGTGCGTTCTATCTTATACAATGTCACGAATCGAGCATCGAATGTTTTAGCGACATGATGCAGGGTCTCACCAACCAGAATATGTGCTTTCATGATCCTAAGCTTCGTCCATCACTTCCTGCGCCACTGAACTGCACATCTTCCATCCTATTATTCTGATTGCTTAGAGACTTCACCTTGCTTCCAGGAACCGCTGACATTAACCTTAGCGCAGCTGCACGAGATCTGAGGCACAACTGAGAACGAGTGACACCGAATCACAAACTGGCTGGCACAATGCCATCAACAGAAGCGCAAGAACTGCAACCATATCGCATCACAGACCTCCCTCCAACAGGATACTACATCCCCAACTTCATCACCAAAGAGCAAGAGCAATACATCCTACAAGAAATCTCACGCATCTCAGAAAGAAGATGGACAGTCCTAAGTCACCGCCGACTTCTATCTCTACCATCACAATTGACAGGACCCGCAAAAGACAAGCTCCTCGACTCCCCTATGCCGAATTTTCTCATCAAAACGATCTTCGAGAAACTGGCAGGTCTACGCGTTTTCACGGACTCACCGCATGCCGCACCGAACCACTGTCTTGTGAACGAATATCAGGCTGGGCAAGGTATCATGCCTCACGAGGATGGTCCAGCTTATTATCCCATCACAGCTACTGTTAGTCTGGCATCGTATACAGTGCTAGACATCTACAAGAAGAACGAGCAGGGGGAACGAGAGTCTGAGCCATCATGGAGGATTTTGCAGGAGCCACGAAGTCTGCTGATCACTACAGGAGACATGTATAAAGATACGTTGCATGGAATTAGCGATCTGAAGCAGGACTCGAATCTCGGAGCTGATACGATTGTCAACTGGGAACTGCTTGGAGATCAAGCTGATTTTGAGAGTGGCATTGCAAATAGGCAAACTCGAATAAGCTTGACATACAGAGACGTGCTGAAGGTTGCAAAGGTAGGATCAGCGCTGAAGTTCATGAATAAGAAGTAGCAGCGTTCAAGCATACTCTACTTCTACAACCCTGTCCAGCACATTTATCAAGCTATATCAGCCCTTGATAAATTATGGCAACACGACGTCATCAGTACATTTACCCCAGATATTCGTATCGGACATGCACGTCTCCAACTCTACTTACTACTTCAACAAGCAGTAGATGCAGCAGGTACCATGTGGCATGCCATGTTATGCTAAGAACTATGACGACCATGATCTTACACAGCTTGTGCCAGATACATTAAACTCCTCTCCTCTCATGCTCTCCATTTACTGTATTCGCTAACTCTGCTCTACCATATCAAGCTCTAATAAACTATTACTCCCACTTCCTTACTCACTAGAACACATCACTAACCTTCCCAGCCATGCCCAAAAAGCGCGTCCTAGTAGGCTACGGCGTCGACATAGACGCAATAGCAGGCTGGCTAGGCTCCTACAAA